>OMNV01013877.1:333151-402461 GCA_900303265.1 Brotula barbata
TCCTCTCCTCTCCTCTCCTCTCCTCTCCTCTCCAGCAGGTTCCTACTACCCATCTTCTCTTCATCCTCCCCACAAATCCTGTATGGCTCGCTTCCTCCGATCCTCAAATGTCCCAGAGTCTTCGCTGCCCCCGTCCATGGGGCCTCCACCATCTTCTTACGCGAATGACCCCCAAGCCCCTCATCCATCTTCCTCCTCTTCCTCCACCGCTTATCCGCCAGGCCCTCCTAGAGATCGAATGGGCCCGCCCTCCTTCCATGCCCACCATGGTCAGCCTCAGTTTGGGCCTCTGGCTCCATCCCATGGTGTCTACGCTCCCCTGTATGACAGCAGAAGAGTATGGAGGCCTCAGGTGAGCCTTGTTCCTGTCATTATTGATCTGTATCATTATTATTATTCTGTTTTACTGTATGATTATGGTTGTATTTTCAGCTGTACCACAGAGAAGATGCCAGAAGTAACTCACTGCCCCCAGAGGTGCTGCACTCCTCGGTGTACCAGCCTCCACTCAGGGAGAGATTCAACTCTTTAGACAGCAACTACTGCTCGGGGGCTGAACACCGAGCAGGACTACACAGGGTAGGTGGAATAACACACCACACACTCATTACTCCATCCATCCACTCCATCCACAAGCCTGGACAAAGTGTTCTCTGGCTGAAAAAGAAATACATTACTATAATAAACATTAGATTGTACTCACTAACTATCAAGGATATGTCCTTAATAGAAACTATTTAGGAGCAGAAACAATTAGAGGATTCTTTTTGATATCAGCAGATATTGATTTTTTTTCTCCGGCACTGTGTGATTTGGCTTTTGTCAGTTTGAAAACCCTCTGTTCTGAAAGCCAGGCTGGAAATGAAATTCTTTGGTTCAGGTGGACAACATTTAGGTGTGTGTCAGATTGCGCCATGGTTTCGGTGGGGCTGGAACCTATCCCAGTGGTCACTGGACAAAAAACAGGGCACACCCTGGACAGGTCGCCAGTCTATCACATCACATGGTTATGAAGAAATAAGTAAAATAATTGAAGTAGTTACAGCTGACTTCTTTGCTGTTTTCATCCCAGCAACATTTCCTTCCTCCTCTTTCTCTTTTTCCACCCACATATTAGCTCAGCTCTACCTTCTCTGCCAACCACTGAGCTCCAGTTTGTATCTTCCTCCTCCGCAGTCCTCCTACACCACACCCAAATATGTCTCTGCCACCCCTTCTTCCCGTTCTTACACCAGCATGTGGTCGACGTCTGCAGTACAGTCATGTTTTACCAACAATGCAGAGATGAAATAGGGGCAGGAAACAGTATAGGTTCGCAGAGTCTTTCTGTATACTGAGTATATCAAATAAGTTTTTATACGTGGTAAGACATGTGCAAGAATGAATCAACTCCTTTTTACCATAATACAGGAGACTTACAATAAATCTTATCCACAGAGTAATTATTTGGTGTTCCTATACTGTTCACCTGGACAGTGCAGACTCTCTTAAGAAGACATAAAAAAACTTAACTCATAAGGAAATAACGAGGACTCTAGGGGAGACAATTCAAATTTTGATTTGATGCAATAATTCAGGTAAATATAATTAAACACGAGTCCTGATCCAGGTTGGTCAGCTTTATTATTACTTTAGTTTTTATCCATGCATTATCAATGTCACTTATCCAAGTCAGGTTCACGGCGTGATCCTATCCCAGCAGTCATTGGGCAAAAGGCAGGGTTCATCCTGTCGCCAGTCTACCGCAGGACTGACACATAGAGACAAACAGCTCACACACTAGTAACACTGCCATTCACACCTATGGTCCATTTAGATGCTCCAACCAGAAACATCGAACCCTGGCCTCATTGGGATGACGTGGCTTCTGAACGATGAACCTTTTATTTGATGATCATGCATATTGTTGTGTTTATCCAGATAAAATTGGAATTGTGCCTGGTTGTACTCTTTCTCACTCTTTTCGTTGTCTTGTTCGTCCATCCTTCATCAGGACTACGGCCATGTTCATTTGGGCTACGAGGATCTTTTCAGAAGGAAACAGGAACAGTGGGCACATCATCATCACCATCACACCACCAACAGACCCTCCCAGTCCTCCCCCATCTTCACCATCGAGGTTGGAACAGAGGTAGGCAGCAAATTAGAGAGAACACATACGACGACACACAATCAGAGCGTCTTTAAAAGTGTCTGTTGCATAACAATGAAAAGTTTTCTGCCACCTCGACCAGTTTATTTATTCTGTCGAGGCTGCCAAATGAAAATGAGACTAATGAATTGTCTATGAATTCATTTCCTATCCCAAAAGCTGTGCTGCTGCTGTGTTCAACGCTATTTAGGAGACAGTTGCTTAGCAACAGTGGAGGACGATATCATAGCGACGCACAGTGGCGGTGTGTGTGGGTGTGTGTGAGCGAAAGAAAGAGACTAACAAGGAGTGACTCAGGCTTTCAAATGAGTAATGTTTTGTTTAAGAGCACAACAGCCATGTTTTGTCTGCAGAAATCTACTTTTAACGAGAGCTCTCATTAGGGCCAACGTTGTTTATTTATGTTTCGCAGTTTAATATTGAGGCTAATGTTGAGGTGCAGCTATGAAGGAAAGCTTAAATTCTGCCAGACAGGAAGCCAGGGTGGATCACCTGGTAGAGCGTATGGCACATACTGCAGAGGTGCAGATTCGATTGTGACCTGTGCCCTTTGCTGCATGTCATCCTTTCTCTCTGCCCTGTCCACCCTGTCTGTCTCTAGACTGTCATAATAAAGCAGAAAGCCAAAAAAAATCTGAAAAAAAACAAAAACAATCTGTCCGATGGCCTTAAAACGTCACTGCTGTCATTATGTTGTTATTACAAGTGAATTAAAGATGCACTTGCCGACATCATTACGATGTGCACTCCACCTTTTTGTCTTTTTCAATCAAATAGAGTAAGAACGTAGGCTAAAGGCAAAAAATTTACAATATCACAGCCACCATCAAATTCAGCAAAAATTTTAAGGTCCCATATTTAACTCCATATTCACAAATTAATGTAGTTGTCTTTTGTGTGTAGATAGAATTTGTGATTTTCTTAACCTCAAAAACATCCACACACACCCAGCATGTCTCCAGCAATTCAGTGTATCATTTTGCCTAAGTAAGCCACAGCTGTTTCTGATCTGACTTTAATGATCCTTTTCACTTCAGCATTAAAAACCATATTGTTTGGTTTTTCTGTCTACAAAATTCTCTCTCTGCCTCTCTGTGTCACTATCTCTCCCCCCCTTCTCTCTTTCTCTCTAGCACGTGGAGAGCGGTGGAGGTCAGTGTGTGGGGTGCAGGTACAGAGGGGAGGAGAGTTTAGCTCACTACTCTCCGTGGTCCTGTGGTGCGATCGGCCCATGCATCAGCCCCTTTGAGCCTGAAACACTCACACAAAGCTCGGCTCACTCCTGCTCAGAGCACTCGGTGAGACCTGTTGTATCGGAGGTCCTCTCAAAAGATAATTATATTGCATCTTTATCGTTTTTTTCCTATTTCAAATCAGTCATTTTCATCATTATGTTTTGAAGGGATAGGGGTTAAATTTATTAGTTAGTATTAGTATTTATTAGTATTCATTGTACTTATTGTTCTTTGTAAAAAATAATAACAGGATATGGAAGCATGGATTGCTGGACTCTTTTCATTTAACAGTGTCCATGTTTTCCTTGCAGGGGTTGGACAGTAATTGCGGTGGTGGTGGTGGTATCAGCAGTAGTGGTGTCGGGAAGCGATGGGTGCATTCCTTGGATCCCTACCGGCGCCTGAAAGACGAGGATCCCATCATTCCATTTGGTGAGGGGCCCATCATCTCAAAGTGGGGCGCTATATCCAGAGCTTCTCGCACCAGCTACCACAACACAGACCCTGTCCAAGCCATGGCCTGCCAGGGCGGTGCTAACACCACACCTGTCAACTTCAGAGGTACTCACTCATTCCTTGTTTACATTCCATCAGTGCAGAGGAGGATAGTACACATCTGATACAAGGAGATACAGAGAGATAAGGAGTAAAGAAGTGGCATTTTGAAAGAATTGGTGGTATCAGATTGTTATTTTTCCTCCTCTTTTTACATTCTCTAACCAGCGTACGTATCTAAGTATACTGAATACACTCTATATCAGGTTCATTGATTCACATGCATGCAAAATCGGTGGGGAAAAATATTGTAAATCAAACTGCCTGGTTATGACTCCGTATTCCATGTAGTTTGTTTCATTCAGAGAGATCCATTGTGCCATACGAAGCATGGTTATACTTTTTCAGATACAGCTGAACCGTGAACCTTTCATTGTCAAAATTATATTTATTGTGTCCAGAACGTTACACAGGACATTTACAGCCATTACATTTACATTTTGTGTGGAGAGCAAAAAATGGTTCTTAAATTGCTCAGCCAGATAATTTGCATTATTGTGTCTTTTTGGAGGCATTTTTTACTCTTAACTTAGCCACAAAATTTCAATAATTAATTTGTTAAGAGCCGAACGGTGTTGCAGTGCACTGAGCACTCAGGGCCACCATAGAGATGAGACTAAACTGTTTTGTTACTCATATTATTCATTCAGGCTCACACAATTTAGGACCAACCAAGTTCCAATAGAAAACGTAATTTAAATTTTAAGCTTATTAACAACTTATCACAGTCTGTCAGCAGTAAAGATACTGAAAAACTGCTTACATCGTGTGCATTTGCTCATACACAAGGAGTGAAGAGAGGGAAAGAAATCATACCACTAACAAGTGACTGATATTTACTTCTTTAGGTTGATACGCATTCCCGCTTTGGAGGATAAAAAAAGCCAAAATGCTGTGTTGAAATCCGTGATGATTATATAAAAACGAAAGTCGAACCTGTCTGCTGGGCTGTCAGGAAGGGGAGGGAGGTTTGATCGGAGCTTTCAACTTCTAACCCAACGCTCAACTGATATTGTATGATAATATATTCATCCAAAACACACTCAGTTGACAGGTGTGCCGGGGTTTGCCGCTTTGTTTGACTGAGATTTTGACACAGTGCATAAAAACAGAAGGAGAGAAATCAGTATTTTCCTTCATTTTGTTTCAATTCAGTTTTTATAGTGTCGGCGTTTCATGTCTTTGATGATTACGCTTTGTTCTTTTATTTAACGCTTTATTCTGTTACATTTCTGTCTTTCATCTAATGTAAACGTATCTGCAAACCACTTTTTGGGAAATTGCTTCATCATTACGCAGTGGCTTGATTCCTTCGCCTTCATTGCTACTTTGTTTTGTCGATGCAGATTACAACCCTCATTTGGATCACAGCGAGTACAAGTGGAGCTCCAGGGCCTCGGACTCATCCACTCACTCCAACTTCCTCGAGAGGTACAGCACAGACACACACACAGACATGCAGTACAATTGTTTCATTTTATTTTGAAAAAGCAGATGTGTTATTTGGGTGTGGATGTGTTCTCAGTGAGCAGCTTTGTGCATCCGAACTGCCGGACCGTCGGACTTCAGTGAGCGGAGCAGAAAAAATGGTGTCTGATCTTCAAGCCCATCAGGGCAACTACAACCATGATCGAGATCAGGTGTGTGAACGGGCTGAGAGCGAACCCGACCGCGACATTGAGCTGGAGCTATGCGCTCTGGATTTGGAGGACTCAGACCAACAAGACATCAAGTCCCAGGTTGGTGTGGGTGTCGAGAACACACAAGAATATGTTGTGTATGTTTAGCACCTCATATCAACCACTGTAGAAAACGGGGCTATCTGTTAGTGCACCCATACGTGAACCTGCTGTCATTTATGCCTCCCACTGTCACAGGGTGCTTCCCGTCTACTCCCACCTCCCTGCTCCTCTCCTCTCCTTCCAACCATGGAGGAGCATCCCCAAACTGACGCTCCCTCAGCGGAAAAGGTGGATGCCCACCTGCTGAAAAAGATGGCCTTCAGGTGAATTACCATGGTAACCATTGTTACACGTGATCACTCACAACCCAAATCGTTCCGACGAGCCCACCCACACGTCCTTTATCTCTCCCCTGACTTTAGAATCCTCCGCTCTCGTCTTCATTATTAAATTGCGTTCATCCCTTTCTCACTCTTTCCGCTGCTCTTTCCCTCTCTCTCTGTCTGCGTCTTGCAGGAAGTCTCTCTCTCCCGGAGGTTTAGTCTCTGGTGGTCTGGGAGTTGGGAAACTTGTGCTGCGGACTGGACCTCCACCACGCGGGGACACTTCAAGCCGGGGTCGCTCTGACACGCCAGGGACAGAGATGCTGCTCAGTGGAAGCTAAGAGGCTCACTGACTCCGTTACTAAAGTATCACCTAAGATCCTGGTTTTAAAGCGGATGCCACTTTATTTTCAAATGTCATTTGTAATCCCCAGTGAGGTTTAACAGACACGGCTCATCATTTTGTACTGCCTCACATAGCAACGGAGAAGAGAAAATGGATTTCCCTGCCTCCTATTTGGTGTTTTACACCAAGATGCACCTCCACAGAGAATTTAGTCATATTGTTGGTTTTCCCATCGGTGTAAAACTGAAGTCAACCTTGCAGTTTCACCCTAACGCGGTCACGTTGAGTCAATAGATGTTGGGCCTCAGAAGATCTTCACCTGACGTATGCATATACACATTATCTGGTTTGTTCTTAGCGAAACCCTGCACAATTCTGCTTTATAAGCAGCCGTGAAATCGATTTGCACGAGTTGATACTGAATGCTCACATGCACACAACACTTAAACCACAGGATATACACCCCCCAATAAAAATAGATGTATTTTCAATAGGCACTGTTAGGTATTATTGCACAAGTATCAAAATATAATAAGGACATCTTTGGATTTATGTAAACGTTTCCTCTCAAAGCATCATAAGGTTTTTTTTAACCTTTTGTGTGGATTAACAACAGAAACTTTGATCCCAACATTTCCCATTTAGAACGGTTTGACCTCCAGTGTAAATTACAGCTTTACTGGTGATTTTGATAAGATGATTCACTGCTTGCAGAGAATTTTTTATATATTATTTATCAGAAAAATGAACACCGTATACTGCAACGTGTCAATGGTTAATTCCATAATGAATTCAAGAACTGAAAAAGAAATGAAATATTGCCGTCTTCAGTTAATCTGGCTTCATGAACTGTTTGAATGACAGTTTCATAAATGTTGCTTACTCTTGTGAGAATTTTAGAATGTTTACTGGCCTATAAATCAGCAAAAAAGGCAGTAGCTGATTCATATGATTTTTATCCACGCAGTGAGAGAACTAAATAACGCCGTCACAAACATGCTCAGTAAATATTCTGCTGCCGTTTATTGGAGATCAGTACTAGTAGCCATAATTTAAAATGCGTGTGTATCATGCACATACTGTACACATTACTGAAGACTGTAATGCAAGGCTCATTCGGTGGATCTGTTTTGGATTTATGCTATATACAAACTACAATAATATTCGAGCTAATAAGTAGTTATAGTCTCAGTTTACCTGCTGTGGTCTCAGCTCATAGGGCGACAACTACACGTAAACACACACACACATATACACACACACACAGGTAGGTAGTGTTGTGGCCTTCTGTCTCCTTGGTATTGTAAAAAAACATGACTCCAGTCACATTTGTGGCCCATGTGTTTACACGTTAAATTTAGAGGTCATACACGACTCTTGGATTTTACGTAAGATGAAGCCCTTAAAAATGAGGGACGCCGCTTTTATGTTCCTTGATGCTATATGTTTGTTTCTCTTTAAAAACATTTGGTTTGTGGTATTTGAAGCATCGCTAACTTCTGTGAAGTTGTTTGCCGTTGTATTTCGTATCAGGGTCTTTGTTGAGCTCGTTTGGTTTTGTTCTGTTTTACACCTCAGCAATAAAAGCAGTTGTCCTGTCGAATGTTTATCTCTGTTGTCAGTAGACTGTGATCTACCAAAGTCCAGTTTACTGTAGTTTTGATACAGTATGAGTGACCTCCATACAGTCCAATCACGCCTCATTACCTTTCATAGATCTACGGCGCGTTTTTGCTTGTATTAATGACCTAACACAATTGAAACATTTGACCATTTAACTCAACAGGATTTAAATTAATCCAGACTCCTCTGACTTTGTTTACAACTATTCTAAATCTTATGAGATTTGTGCAGAATAAGAGAAGGGGAGGAGAGAAATCATTAGATCTTTGAAACATCCTGGTCCATAGCTACCTCTCCAAATTGTCCTGAGAGCTGAGCTGTGGCATCTTAAATCCTATTTTAGAGCAGCACAGAAAGACCGGACGTTTAAGAAATGTCCTCTGGGCCTAAAGTTCAAACCCTGAAAACTAGCAATAATAAGTAGGCATTAACTCTAGACGTGTCAGTGTTATTTGGAACATTTCATTGCATCATTATTCCTGATTTTTCCTTCAAAAAATTGTAACATTCTTGAAAAATTTTAAATGAAAAATCAGAAATGACCCGTAAAAGTCAAAAATCATATTGAGTGGAAGAATATGGTTGTCGCAGGAAATGACCTCCTCCAAATTAATTCATAGAAATATGTCTAACATCCTCTGTCTCTCTGCGTCTGTTTATCTGTTTACAGCTTCACATTTGAAGTCAGCACAGTCAAATTTAAACATGTTTTCCTCTGATTTTGTTTTCATTTTTTCCAATTAAAACGATGGCAATAGGGGGCAAGCCTAGAAAAGTCAAGGCGAACATTCTTCTCTTGTAACTTCCTCTTTGTTCCGAGAGGGTAGGCTTGAATTATCTTCATTATCCATCACTGGACTTATGGTTTTGTCTATGGCATTACTGTGTTTACATGACTGTTAACCAATAACCTTTCCCATGGGTGTTACATTGATGAATTCTTTTGCCAGTGTTTACTTTGCCAGTGTTTTCCTTTCCCCTTTTAAATCAATATTAGCTTTCCTCTTGCTATCATGGGTAAGGGCTGGGCTCTGTTGTAAGTTACATTACTGTGAGTATTGTACTCATGTCAGTGTCCAGTGACACACCTCGTTTCTTTCAAAATCTCTATAGAGCACTGCTGTCGTAGTTTCTTGCACTGCATTAATTCCCACCCCATCACTGCCAGTGAGTGCTTCCAGCTGCCTTTACCCCCCACCGGCCCCCCACAGTGCCACCATGCCAACATCCCATGTCATGCATGCGGTATCGTCTCACTTGTGATGGTGGAGGAGTAATGACAATTCTGTAGTTGTGATACAACACACCCAGCGCTGTACGAGTTCTGCACATGCCCACTGTGTGGCCACGCTAAGTGCTCATGTTTGCCTGCAGCAGTTTACTTATTTGCTTGTGAAAATGTAATAATTAAGTAATTGAGGTTACATTGTTAGTAATATTATTGTTATTACCACATTTGGTTGTCGTTGTGGTATTTTTCCTTCTTGGTATATTGTAGTTCTGCTTCTTCATTTTCAATTTTGGGAAATTTGCTGAAATTGTTTGGAATTTTTTATTCGCCAAGAAATGGTTTTAGTATTCTATATTATATGGAAAATGGGCTGTTTGTTGATTGTGAAACATTTGACTGAACTGTTTTCTGAATATTCATGTCTGTATTAGACATTTTATTTGCAAATCTATTGTTCGATTGAAATATAAATTAACTATTAAGAGATGGTACACATCTGTCATTGTATACAGTCTGGCACCATCATTAGATGGACTTATAGTATAGCTGCTCATTTATACAACCTGTGATGATCAGATATATATATATGGGACAGTTGTGTAATGTTTCAGGATGAGGAAAATAAATCCTTAAGAGACATCATATGTAAAATGTCCCCATAATGAATAATACTGTTATGTATTCCATTTATTTCCTTGGAAATATCACATTGTGAAAGGTTTCCCTTTTACTTACTGTACGGTAATACAGGATGGGTGTGAGTCTAATCCGTGATGATGATTTATGTGCTATAAATGACTGATGATTTGTTTTGATGATTTATGCCCAAACTGTTTGAGCATTGTTTGACTGAATGATTCGTGTGCGTTTTCTGACTCGTTGAACTGTGTTTCACACACTGACAGATCGGCCAAGCAGCAAAGCGTTCAGCTTCTGTGATGCACTTATAGATGGAATAAGAAGAAGAAAGGTTTCAGCGCATAAAATTGCATGCTACAATAAATGGATGGCAGAAATGTTTCTTTCTGAGTCATGTCATCATTTGTGAATTTTGTGTAAATAAATGTGGCTGCTGTTTAGTTCATTCGGTGATTTTCTGATGTAGTAAGCGCTGCATTCAGCTCATCAATACACGTCTGCTCGTGCTGAGGGACAATTTGTAAGGCAGTAGCTTTGTCCATTTTATAAATAAGATTGACTTATAGATCGACTGAGAATTCTCTTGATTTAACTGCAGCGAAGTTGTTGATTAATCCAGATGAATTTCCTCATACTTTGTCCTATATTGGGATTTGAATCCTCGTCTCCTGTGAGATTAACATGTAAGGTATGGAAAATAATAGGGCAAAATGGAATTATAGTCATTATCATTATTATTTTCCCTTTTTCTGAGAAACAAACATCTACACTTTAGTCAAGATATATTTCTCTCAGATAGACATTTCATTGTAAATAATCATGAAACTAAATGAAATATATTTAGATAACTGTGAAGATATGTCTGAAGTCTAAATGATAATCATTGCAAAATACTCTCCTAATAGTAATAGACAGTATAAGAATAATGACACAGTTTAAGCATTTTATGCAGTTGTTTATTTTTCACAATAGTTGTTTTGTCTTTGAAATAAAAATGCATCCAGGACACCTTAGTCTGAATTAGCTGTCAGCGTCTCTGTCTTTGTGTGTTTTCTTCCTTTGCGAATTTATCATGTAAATCAGGAAAGTACGTCATGTGAACACAGGAGGCCGCCAGATCTTCACACCATTTTGGTTGGTTCAGTTGAAACCTCCGGGCCACCGTAGTGAACGGATAAATACAAGGACCAAAATAGAACAGTTGGTGTGATTTTCATCACTAAGTGTTGTGCTTTATTGCTGATTACTTTGCCCCAATTTCAGTAATAAAATCTTTGTTGCCATTCCTACCGAACTGCCTCAACTTCCTCCCCTAATAACTCAGTTTCCCAGACAGATGTGGGTGTGTTACACTCACCTCGGATTGAACTACTGAGGGAGGAGCTATGGATTTGATTATAAAAACATCAAAATTTGTGTTATTAAAGAGTGTGCGTATTCAGTCAGTTCAGGATTCCAAAACATAGGATAGTATATCAACATGATGAGCACATCACAGAGTTTATATTTTGCATTTCCAACAGCCCAGTTTGGATTTGACATGGAGGAGCAACCTTCTACTTCACACTTAAGGAGGTGTAAATGAGTTTGTCTGTCTCTGTTTGTCAGCCTTGTGATAACAAGGTCTTACTCCTGACACCAAATGAACGCTGACATAAGCTCTTGAGAACACAGAGAACAGATGAATTTGACCTCCACAGCTCTAAAGCATAACAATGTTTCATGGTATCCCTGGGGAAAATCACTAAAGAAAAACGCAAATTGACCTCATTACTTTTGTGAAAACAGCTTGTTGCTTTTTAGTGAAAAATGAAATAAAATAAAATAAAATAAGCACATATAACTAACATTGCTAGATACTCGACCAGCTAAACTCTTTAACTCTGCTCATCTCCTCAGTATTATGAATAGGTCTTGTGCCTGCTGCATGCATGCAGTGTAGGAGAGTGACTCACTGGTCTGGGCTATAGCTCACCCAGAGTCAGTCAGGAGCAGTGTAGTGTGGATGTTTTAAGGTTTTTGCATTTCCCATCTCTGCACACACATTCTACTTATTTCTGTCTCTGGGTACCCTCTCAAACTTGTGAGTGCTGGGGCCTATCCCCCATGTTGTTCTGTTTTTTTGTCTTTCAGAAATATGTCCTTTCATGTGGCTTCCGTACAGGGCAATGTCCTAGCCTTCAGCCATCCAACCAGCTGTACCTCAGCTGGCTCTGAAATGCTTTGGTCTTATTGTTACCAAGGTTTCATCCCACCACATCTCAGCTGGGTGCTGGGGATAACCTCAGTTTCAGACGTTAAGGAACAGCGCCCTCCTCCTGCAGCAGAAGAAGGGCAGTGACAGGCGCATGCGCAGTATGTGCGTCAGTGGGTTGGTTGGGTCTGTGTTTACAGCTCGGCTGGATGCTGCTGGCTTGCTGATGGTACAGCACTCTACAATGTTATGTCAAGCGCCTATGGATTAAATACCACAGTGGGAACAAAGGTAAAATGTTCAAGACTTCAACCGCCTCCGTCCTGTTAGATAAACACGGATGGTTATTTGTTTTTAAGGGAAAACGAGCTTTGTAGTGGTTGGCAGTGTCAGGTTAGCGTGGCTAGCAGACGTTAGCCTGCTCTGGGTGTCGTTAAGCTGTATACAGTAACATTAATGGCCTGTATCATGGCTCTCTGCGGGTAAGGGCCACTCCGGCGCCTTTAGGCACCAGATTGCTATCACCTCTCTGCAGCAATTTGAATTATCTGTGTTTTCGGGTTAAATTGTACTTGCACATTGCATAAAATGCTAAACAACATTTCTTATCGCACTTGGCATCGATGATTAGCTAGCTGTGTTAGCTAACGGTAGAAACGTTGGGAAGGAGGAGTGAATTGGGAAATATCATGCTACGTGAGGCTCGGCTTGTTGCTTATGTTGAATATCAGGAAATTATTTGGACAAAAAGAAACAATACCATTAACACTTTAAACACTGAGGCAACCGACCATCTTCATAAACAAGAGGTATATTTTAAACTCGAGAGAAAAGACCAAAGTTTCCAAAGATATCTAATATATCAGGATGCATTCTGGGAAAATTTATATCAAATGATACCAATGAATGCAGGATAAAGAGATCTTTCAGAGCAATCAAAATTCCATGTTATAAATGTAAGGGTTACTCTATAGGATTTTTGAAATCAGAACTTCTGTAGAAATTCTGAGATTTCAACGTCTTCTCTAAATGGTGTACTCAATTATCAGTAAGTTACTAACTTAGAAAGGCTCATTAATTTCACCTTAAGTCCTTTAAACGGTGCCAAATAAGTGTTCCCATTTACGAATTCCTTTACAGGTGCTCTTAACATGATTAGGAAAAGAAAAATGACCGCAATATTCTGCACGTGTAGTCCTCATGCTGCAAATAAGGGCTCATTCATTGATAAGTTCCAAGCCTAGCAGAGCAAGATCTAATGCTATTGTTATTCATCTCAGTTCAATCTGCTGCCAAGGGTACAATGTCACCCCATCATTTGAGAAAAAGGGGTCCCAGCTAAATCTTTTTTCTGTTTGGGAAGGGGGGAATATCAGAAAGAGAGAGAGATCAAAAGCCATAGTCATATCTGTAATCACTGTACGTTGGCCTTATTTGTAAGAGTAATATGGTTTATTATGAAACCTTTACAGCTCTGCATTCTTCCTTATTTGTACTACTAATGTATCAAGCACTGTATGTATACTGTATATGTATATGAAGCAGAGTATATGAAAGAAAGCTAAAACTAGCAAGCAGTAATTTTACTCTATATGTTTTCTGATTACTTCTGTTTTACTCTATGTTTGTTGTTGATGTTTCAGGTTTAGAATGTTAAAGATAATATTTTAAACAAAGACTGCAAGACGTTAAAATCTGAATGGACAAAATGTTGGTTGCTGTTTATAGTAGTAGATCTTGTCTATCTATGATTTTGAATAGTTCCACAGTAACTGTCAGTGAGCCAAATACTGCCTCTTGATTACTGTCAGCTCCCCTGTTCCTGTTTTGTTTCCTGAAACTCAGCAGCTTGTACAGTAAAGGCTCATAATAGGTAATCTAGGGAACAGACCAAGTCTTGTGCTCCTTAACAGTTTATGGCACTGAATTATACCAAGTATGAATAATTTTGCAGAAGAAACAAAAAATACACCTTAACAGAAACAGTTTTTTGTACCATAATTTCAGTTACAGATACATTGGCTTTTCTTGCCATTGTCAAATTGGTAATGAAATATATGTATCTTATTATCAATACTGTTCACTATAAATTTATAGCACAGTATAAACACCCATCAGGAGAAAAGATGAATGCCAAACCTAAAGTTTGCCCCCAGATTCCATTGTTAAATCTCGGTGTCTGGCTGGGGCTGAGCCCTGAATGTTCTAAAATCCTAACAACGCCCCTCTGCACCTGTCATTTGGGGAGCTGATTGAGACCAGTGGGGCTTCAGCTGTGGGCTGTTTGTCTTTCCTTACAGTTGCTATAGATAAGATGAAAGGACGCCAAGTAGGAGCCACAGCACTGAGATCTATAGTTGAGTTTACAGGCCAACTTCCTCATCTGCTAGTGCTAGGGCAATGATGGGAACTATAATAAAATTCGGGAATGAGATTTAAACATTGTGACATTTGCTGACAGAATGGGCGTTTTCAAGACAGATCTTCCTAATACAGCTTGTTCCTAATACAGAAAGTTGGTCTTGTGAATGTGATTGTCAACTTTTTAATGAAGGCAGCAGTGAGATTAGACAAACAGTGTAATAATTGCAATTTTGCCCCCGATTATTGTCGAGTTTGACAATGTCACCAAATCCTGTGGAGCCTAGTGTGGGACGGTGACGGGAGGTTCCATTTCCAATGTGATGGACCGCCCCAACAATGGGATGGTAGAATTTTTTTTTCTGCTCTCATGAATCTCAATCCTCAAGACAAAGGATTTCCTCATTTGTGTTTGTGCATTCCCACTCTTTCAGTGATTATGATCTGAAAAGTCCACGCCCTTTCATACAGTTGACTGGGGTTGCTTTTCTGGTGTTATTGTGTAGTGGAGCAGTGCTGCTTAAGTTCTTTGTGTGATACATCACATGTAAACTCCTATATAGGCTACACCGCACTCACAATTTGCTGATTGCTTCTGAATGTTTTCAAAGCCTGTGCGGTCTGGCTGAATTGCTACTGCTTCCTGAAATCACAGCCAGTCTGTTGAATTGTGAAAGTCGAGCTGACCTGGTCACATGGTCAAGAAAGGAGTAGAAGAAACATCAAATCTCCACTGTCACTGTTGCTCTAAATTCTAAAGCGTTAACAACCTTAACAGCAGTTTGTTGTTGGAGTACATGCTCATGCACACGTACAGAAGTGTCATGTTTCCATTGTAAGCCATTTTTCAATTCCATCCTGCATAAAAGAGAAGAGGCAAATGCCCTCTAAGTACATACATGCCTGTGCGCTACCGTTTACTGTGCTGCTCGGTATGTCACGGTTGAGGAGGTCTGTTGTGACCAGTGCTTCACTTAGCAAGTTGCACGGAGGCCTTCAGTATGTGATCAAGTTTTGTTTCCTCATTCATGTGACCTTGTTTTGTTGTTGAGCGTGAGACATGCACAGGTTTCATTTCTGGACAACAAACCTTCTCAGTGGCACTGATTTGAGATATTTTTTAGGCACCCGCACAGCTAATATGATGAATTTATGACTGTGTGTGTGTTTTATTCGTTTGTATAAAATGAATGCATGTTCAGCGCTCCCCTTTCCTGTCCTTTCTCTCCATTCTCTTTGCCTTTGTGCCTTGTGGTGGTCCAGCTTTTTCTGTCAGTCTTCACAAGACTGAATGCTCTCTTGCTGTGTCTGGCTGTGTCTTCCCTGTGAGGTGCACACAACCATACCCAGCTGACAGTCCAGAGCAGCTCGTTCAACCGGAGGGTGGAAGAGGGGCAAAAAAAAAAAGGGAAAAAGACAGGCGTTGGTTTCCACTGTGCAAATTCACACAAAGAAAAGCTTGTTAAACTTTCAGATATTGTTCCTCTGTTTTTTAGCTGCATCCAGCAAGTCACACTTGTCAGCCAGTGACATTCCAGGGCCTGTGTCACCCTAAACACCATAGCACCGTTTTTTTCGCACTCCCAAGCTATCATGTGGTGTAATGTTGTAACAGGCTGTGGCAACATGATCTTATCTCATTACCTGTTGTACATGGGTGACAAACAAAAGGAAAACCCAACTTAGTCTAATATCGTTTTTGCACCTATGGCAACTTGTTTGGTGTGCCCATGTGAAAGTTTTTTAACACTTCGCTAATTTCGTAATTAGCTCATGCAGACCCTTGTTCAGCCACTTACAGATGAGAACGCATTTTGATACCTGGACCGTGTTACTATGTAAATGTTACTATGGCAAAATAGCGGTTTTGTGTTGGCGAGATGTTTTTAGGGGATTTGCCTGAAGAATATTATTTATTACTGAGTCAGTTCGAACAAATGGAGAGCGACTGGTTGGCGTTGATGTTTCAGCATCACTACTCACCTTTAGCTTCTTACTCTAGTCTCTGAAACTTTGCTGGAGGTATTATGTGGGGGGATTATCTTCTCAAAGATAATCCCGGTATTTGAAATTACCCTTCACTCAATTTGGCAAAGCCATGCCAGTGAAATGGCCAAAGAGTTAGCGTGAATAAAAACACAATACAGAAAAGTACATTGGCCAAAATGAAATTCTAGCATACACTCACATTTCAGTCGTTGAAGTCACTGAGTTTGTTGACCTCATCGGAAACACTTAATCACAGAGTGAATGCCATCTGATTATGCTTGAATATGCGTTGCAAATTTCAAAATGAGTGAAAATCCACCATGTAGTTATTTCCGGCACTGGAATACTTTGACCCTGAAGCAGCTGCAAGGTATTGTTTTTTTTTTTTTTACTAATCAGAATATCTTTTTTAAAATAAATAAGACCCTATAGGGTGTTGGTGTCACCACAAGGAATAATTCAATAATCTGTAAACCAGGATTAACCAGGAGTAGTATCACATTCGCCTGTACTGAATGTATCATCCTTTGCCAGAGGTCGCATCTATCCAGACAGACACTACACTACGATGGCTCTGTTGTCATGGTAACACACACAACAGTGCTCCATCAGAGGAAACGTTTTGTGCTGCATTATGTGTTCTGTTCTGCTTTTTCCTGTTCTGTTCTGTTCTGTTCTGTTCTGTCCTGTTCTGTTCTGTACTGCCCTCCTCTGCTCTGCTCTGCTCTTCCCTGCTCTGCTCTGCTCTGCTCTGCTCTTCTCTCTCTTCTCTTCTCTTCTCTTCTCTTCCCTCCAAACTACATTGCATAGGAAGGGGAAACAGATTTTCTGTAAAAAATGAGAAAAAGAAACAAGTTAGTAGAGATCACAAGATTGGAGATACAGAGGAGGAGATACAGGTTGAGAAATTGTGGAGGAATGAAACAGGATGTGGAACAGAGTGAAAGGGAATGGAGCTCCTCCTGTGGTTTCCCTTTCAGCGAAACAATCTGATGGTCCACAGCCATCAATACGATTAAAGTGAAATTAAACAGATCAACGTTGTTAAGCATTATGACAGCGAGCACTTATTCTGTATCGGTCAGCAATCACATGGGCAGTGTATTGTGCGTCCTGGAAATGTACCATGGCATTGAAAGGTTGATAAGCAACCGTGTGTCTTGGCAGGAACAGGGAGGAGGGCTGTTGCTGAGGCAAGAGAGGAAGACGGGGTGACAAGGCAACCATTATAAGCCTGCTGGAGCCGCCAGCTAGTTAGAGACAGAGAACAAGATTTTGTGTGTCTACACACACGTGCTCACACACACACACGTTTGCATTTGTCTGTGTGTGTGTGTGCACGCGCATGTCAACATGAAACAGTTTGTTCCTTTGTGTGTATGTGTGTGTGAGAGAGAATTTTAATTTTATACATTTGATCACAGTCTCAATAGAGAAGTTGTTTTTTTACAATCTTAAACTGAGAGTAAAGTCCGATTGCCGTTTCCACATTTAATTTTACAGCCTTATTCTAAACATTTTTTTTTTCATTTTTACATTATTTTCTGGTCAAGATACAAATCCAATAATTACAAAGTTAAAATCAGTGTTGTGAAAAGGTATTTGCTCCTTCACGATTTGTTCTTGTTTTGCGCATTTGTCACATTTTAGTATTTCAGCACGTCAAACTAAATTGAATATAAGACAAAGACAATCTTAGTGAACGCAAAATATCGTTTTTAAATGATCATGTCACTTATTAAAAGAGAAGAGAAAAAAAACTTGGAACATTGGCTTTGTGACTCTGATCATATCTCAAGTTGTGTATTCTCAACATTCGTATAGTTCTTGCAAAGCAGTGATGTATTTTGGCCAACAGAAAACTAATCCAACTATCCAAACTAATCCAACAGAATCAAAGAAAGGAGTCAGACTGTTCCTAAAAATGGGAATCAGTTGTCCTTGAGCCAAAACCATAGTGAACCGAAACAATGTCTGCTTTGTTTGCAATTGTTCATAAATTAATGGATGAGGTGTGTTCTAGACAGAATCCTGTTTGAATCCCACATGTAGATTCTGCTCAAGGTTATGTTCAGGCGCCTTTGTAGAATGAAAGGCTTTTATTAGTGTTATGCCAGTATACTGAATCCTCAAATAGTTATTGAAGAGGACGTCTGCACTATTAAAAAATAAATGACTTTATAAGGCAGTCAACAGAAAATGAATTGACAACAATTTTCATTATTATTGAATTGTTTTACCTTGTCAAGTTGCTTTTTCACTCCTGGCAAGTTGCATTGGCATTTGTAACTCTTCAAACCTAAAACATTAATTAAATATTATTCATGGAAGTAAACAATAGATCAATGCTAAAGGGATTAGTTAGCAGTCATTGCCCTGACATAAATAAATCCATTGAAAGCAAAAGCATTAATTCTCCCATCCCTGCACACCGTTGTTCTGTGGATTCAGTCTGTCTCAATTGCTTCTCTCTCTGTATTTAATCCTAGACTGAGAGGAGGATGTTGAGATCAAGGCTTCGCGGGGGTCAAACCATCTGTGGTGTCTTTTAGCTGAAGACAGTTCTCTATGATTTGGGCTGTGTGTCTGGAGTTGTTGTCATGCTGCAGGATGAATTAGGGACCGACTGGACACCTCCCTGATGGTATCAAGAGAAAAGGCTTTTGCACAGTGTTCTGTCATTTAACATTTAGTAAACTCCACACGTTACCACGGGTTTCACAGTGTGAGTTGACACAATAACACGCCTATAATAACAATAACACAATAACCCCGTGACTCAGCCTTTCAATCCTTTCAAACCTAAGCTGTCACTTTATGTAACTCAGTTTGTATATGTGCGTGTGTGTCTGTGTGTGTGTGTGTGTGTGGATGTTGTAGCCTAATGATAACATTCAAATGAGCTCAGGATATAGTTAAGCTGTCTAGACCCACGATGGGAGCAGAGGGGTTCAGTTAGGGTCAGTCTAACAATGTTATCATATGCAGTGTGTGCCATAAACGACTTTGACCCTTTTGCTGTAGACTTTTTATATTTGCTTTTCCACTGTTGGATCTGCGTTGAATGAGAAGGCAGCAAATAAGGAAAATAAAGGAGAGGGGAAAAGATGATGATTGGGAAAACTTTAGGATGAGAAGATGGCTTGGAGAATAGAGGACAGTAAAATGGTGTAAGAAAGAGGTGGGAGAGGAAAGAGTGAATGTCCAGAAATAGCTTGTTATGGTGTCTTGTTGAGCTGCTGCCAGAACCTTCTGTTGCTCTCCTCCTCCTGTGTAACATACACTAACTGTGTTTCTATCTAATGTCAAGCAAATTGTGAATTAATACATTTTTTAAAAATCTAGCAAAAAAAGAAAATGTAATTAGGTCATATGAGGTTAGCCTTCATCGACTGATTGACGTAGGCTACATCCTCTGCCAATAAATAGAGTAGGAGAAGTAGAGGACTAGAGAACTGAAGAAACAGAAACAGCGCACACAAGAATTCTGGGAGGTCGTAGTGGATGTACATCTCACAGAAGCCTTTGGCTGCAACATGTCAGGCTGTCCAGACCGATTTCTTAATTAGATTTCCCAGTATCAGGATTAATTTTCATAATGACATTTTGAAGTTCAAAATGAGTTCTTATTAGAACATTGTTTTGTGACTCACAAATGGAATTCCAAGCAGCAAATTAAACATTCCATGAAAATATGTATTTGGACTCTACACACGTTACAAGACAATTAATTAGATATTTTTATGGCTCTTGAGCTTCTTTGCCAGATTCTCTTGTAGTGTGAAGTTTTAAGTCCGCTGATCTGCTTGCAAGCTGTCAGGCCAAATATATTTCAAATTGCAAATGTCAAACACGTTCAGTATTTGTGATTAAGTCTGGTCTGACATCAGACTGTAGTTAGGTTGAACACAGAGGACCACTGAACATGCAGACCATGCAGTGTGATGGGGGGAAAACAGACAGGGTCACAAATTCGCAACTTATAATGTTCACAATCCAGTCACATGACTGTTGACTAGCAACAGATAGCACAGCTATTTATCCCTGCTCATTGTCCGCCGTATTTGTTGTACACGTTGGTCTTGTACTTTTTACATTTTTGCATGATTTCCAATTTGGAGAAGCCAGTCTCTGATGGAATATGACTGGGATCTGTATACACCAGAGGAATGGAATACTGTGAATTGCATCATTTTAAGTTAAAACGATGGGTTGTCTCACGTATTGAATTCTTTGTGATTGAAATTTCATGACACTCAAAACTTATTTCTGTTAGTACCAAAAAGTATCATTATTCAAGCTTTTTTTCACCATGGTCTCATTGCTGATTTATTCTTTGACTTCCTCTCTAATCTTAACCACTTCTTGCAAAGTCAGAGCAGACCTTTCTCTCCATCTGTGTGTGTTCATGAAGTGTATGAATCTTTGTATCTTCTGTTCAGGAATTAAGTTAGTGAAATTATAATAGGAAACCAGAGGATGGATTGATGGAGAGAACTGGAGCAAAAGACAGTGAGTGGAATTGGAAGGTGTGAGTGTTTCCCACGGGATCTCAGGTTATTTGTGGTTTTGGGGGCTTGCCAGAACAACAGTCACGGAGTCTAGAGTGAATGCAGTGCAAAGGATTTTTTTTTGTGTTCAGGGGTTACTTTTGTGGGGTATTATGGAGTATATTTTGATCCAGTAGGACTGAGATGAATATTTGTGTCAAGCTGGTTTTTCCCTTAATTCCTTACATACGTTCCTTTGTACTTTACTTTGTTAGAATGATACATTGCTTTGCACTGCATCAGGTTGTTTTGCAAAAACTCCCCAAAAACAACCTTCATCTCTAATCTGCTCAGATAATCAAAATTGCATCCAACTGCCAAGAGATCTCACTTTCCTCTGATTTTACTGCATCTTTGCTTCTCCATTTTTACTGCTATCCTATCCAAGCTATCACTTTCATCTGACAGAAGCTTTTCACTCAGTTTTTCCTCCTTTTTTATTGTGGGGGTTAAGAAAAACCCTACATTTAGGTGCCCAATAAACATAATACAGTAAAGTACATTTTTAAGACCTATGAAACATTATCAGAGTAGCTATGTTTCAAATTGCCACAAGGAATGCTTTCATTGGTTTCATCTCATGACTGTTTTCTGCTTTTTTCTTTCTCGTTTATTTTTCTTTTTCTAGGTGATTTTGCTCATCATCTCCCACCACTTCTTCCTCCTGTCTTCCATTCATGAGCTGCGTGACTGAGTTTAACAGTGGCATCCATGGATGACAAGGCCTCGGTGGGGAAGATTAGTGTGTCTTCAGACTCAGTGTCCACTCTCAACAGTGAGGACTTTGTCCTTGTGTCCCGACTGGGGGACGAGACACCCTCCTCCACTAATAATGGTAGTGATGACGAAAAAACAGGATTGAAGGTAAGGATGGTTGGACGAACGTACTGATGGTTGATAAGTCAGAGGCACAACGAAAGAGACCTGGGAATTAAACCTTTTCATCATCGATAGATTGAAATGAATGTTTGCAGTCTGGCCCTAGTCGCATAAGGGAAATCACAGAGAGAGTAAAGCCTTTAGTATTCTCAATAACATCAGACTTTTTTCAAAATGCCTGTCAAACAGACTAATTAAAGGCATTACAGGCTTACTGCAGTACTCTTTGACTTCTTGGATCCTGTTTAGATCATAGGTAGCAAGCAGGCCATGGTTTTTCATCAGTCATTTGCCTCCCAATTTGTTGCCATTGGAATGCAGGTCATCGGGGTGTTCTGTATACGTAGATTAATGAGTTGGATTTAATCGCTGGATGTGTCTGTTCCTTTGAAGGAAGAAACTGTTTTCTCTACCTCCACCCAGCCATGGCGGCTTTGTTCCTCAGATAGCAACCTGTAGACATTGGTGTCTTGATAATAATAATAATAATAATAAGATGATGATGAAGATGATGTTGGCCAAAATCTTCTTTTGTACGCCAAAAACTTCCTGCGCAATACCGCCTTGTACCGACAGAATTATCTGTCCAAGTCCAAAAGATTATTTACAGAATATTAAAACAGTCAAACAGCACATTGTGCAGTGTAACACAATACCCATATTTGTATTTCCTGATCATTGTTAACTTTGCTTTTTGTTCATCGTTATGTGCCTCATTTCACCTAAGGGTTTTGAGATCATCCTGTTGTTTTTTTTTAAATTTATAGCTGGCTTGTAATCCACCCACATGCTTCTGTTTGATCTGGACTTGTAAAGAAAAAAAATGAAGAATAGGATCATATAAATGCAGAAGTAATTATTGTCCATTCTAACTGTTAAATAAGCTAGCATGCTATGTTAACTTTTTCTGCTACTTTTTGCCACTGTTTGCATTTTTCCTTCATTAGCAGTGTTATCTTATTTTTTTTTAAATTCTTCATATGCTTCGAGGAGAAGCTCTTGTTCAGCTGAAGTGAAACGTTATGATTTTGCCACGCTTTCAGCCACTTAGAGACTTATTGATCATTATTTTGGCATGTATCTACGCTTGACAGTGTGAGAACCCAATTTTTTCTGAGACAACTTAATCCATCTTATCTAACCAAGTTCTTGGGTGGGTTTGAAGAACCAAACAAACCAGTTTGGTGTTGATATGATAAGGATATTGGATCTTGGATATGTCATCTGATCTCAAATTTATTTAACGATGTATAAAGAACACCCCTCACATTACTCTTTCAGTTGGTCCATCCATCTTCAAAACATTTAATCTATGTCACACTTTCTAAAAGGTCTAAACATTTCATTCATCTTGCATCTTCTTCTTACATTTGCTCTTATATTTGTTTGTGGTATCTGTTTTCTGGCCTATTGTTATATTTGTAATTGGAAGCCTTCAGATTCTTGTTGACATCTCTATAAGCACCTCATTGCCACAGATTTTGGATCAGAGAACTGGTTGATTAGAAAGATTTAAACCTCTGAAGGCATTTTTTTCAGAATTTCAAAAGTCAGAAGTCAATATTTTTAAATTGGTGCAGAATTTGAGGTAGGGTCATGATGATTTATCTTTTATAATCAACAACTTGATTGAAAATAATCAATTAATATCATATCATCACTAAATTGGAAAAGTGTCAACATGGTACTAATTTAAAATAAGACAGAAACTTTTACTGTCTGTGTCTTAAAGCAATATCATTTCTCTGGGCCCCATTTAGACAATCTATGATGCACAGGCTGGCACTTTGGGGCGAATACAATTCCACTTTGCTATTTAGACGGCATGTAATCTTGGTGCACAGTGAGGTGTAAGGGGTGGTATTTAGTATCGGAGTGTTTTGGGCCAAACATAAATTGAACCAATGTATCTGCCGTTCCCTTTAAAAGCCAAGTGCGCTTGAATGTGGTAAATTGCTATTTAGATAGCAGAGGATGCAAAGGAAAAGCATGGCAGGCAGTCACGACAGATGCGAGAACAGAAGGTTTGATTAATTTATTCACCAAACATCTGTGGGCTGCAGGAGATAAATGGTGGTTCATTTGCAGCACCAAGCAAAATTATCTGACGAAAATCTGATGAGTTTTTTTGCTGGTGTGGATTCCTGGGTAGACATTCTACGCTGCTCATCTTACGCATCCCAAGCGAAAGACAAACGCTTTGCGCTGCCATTATGCTTCTGCTGTCAACTGATTAACTGATGCACATACTCAGATCATGTTCAAGAATGTTGTCAGTCAGCATCAGCAAGTTGTTTGTATTGCGATTATCGCAATTGGCCTGAAGTAGTTATTGGTGTGGGTCTGTCTATCTGATATATGCTTCGATTTAATTCAGTGCGTACTACTTCACTGATTCTCATTTGGCATTGTGTCTGCAAGAGATTTAAACTCAATATCAGGGAAATCAATGACGATTTGGGACTTAGGGTGTGTCTACAAAGAGAATGAAGAGGTTTCCGAGGGAAGAAATGCAGCTATTAGGCACCATCCTGTGTGCGTCCCTAATGGATTCAGGTTTCTCCTCTCTTCTCTCCTCTCCTCTCCTTTAATATATGTTAGCAGCTGGCTCCTGAACTACGTTCTCCATTAGTCCCTGTCATTTCTGTACCTTAGTGTCTTAAGCTGTGTTTGTGAAAGGATGAATTGTTGACACTGTGTTGAAAAGTCACCGAAGTATCCATGTTGTATGTTGCGTCAATAGGAAGTCGGTCATGTTTTCTTATTTATTTTCCACACTTTGAGGTAAGAGGATGAGCCGTCTCACATGTCATGCATGTCACACCGAGGTGTCGCTATTGTTGGAAAGTTTAGTGGCCACAGACTGCTTGCCATTGGAGGTAAGGGCGCCCCGCACACATCCACCATCACAGGATGTTGTGTTGTAATCACTCCATTCACAAGCACTTGGTCACTCAGATGCCATATTTTGGTTTTTGCCCACTCACTTTTCATTCACATCTCCTTCGTAGTCAGCACATCCAGTCAGAGAGGCGCCAATGTGTCTAAACTTGTTGTTTATTATGCAGGTGATTTCTGAGGAAGGGGTCAGCTTTAAGGTTAGTCCTTTCTGTCTCTTTTCTTCCCTTCTCCTCCTCTCTCAACTTGATTTTTCTCTTCCTGTGATGTGATTCGTGGTGATTCTGTCTGTGCCTTGTGCTCTCTGTAATATTCTTGGCTGTTGATTGAAGGTATTTGCTGCCCTGTTCGACATGCTGAAACAACAAAGGCCCACCAAAGACATAAAGACAGTTCGGTAGTTCAGTCAACTGTGTTAACAAAACGATCTGAATGGAGCACTAGTAAATTCAACCATGAACCTTAGATTCTCCCTTCAGGTTCTTAATCCTCTTAGTGGTGAACAGTGCCCTCTGCTGCCCCATTGTCAGGCTGCTGCTGCTGCTGCTGCTGCTGCAGGCATGGAAAGAAGTGCCCTGCCGCTCCTCTTTTTGTGTACTGCTGAATGGTTTGCCCATCCCTAAGCTTGCTTTTGTTTGCTTTTCGTCTAGGGACAAGGTCAGACACAAGTTTGATTTGGCACGGCAAATTACTTCTTCCTCTAAAAGCAATTATTGATGCTGGTGTTTCACAGTCGGAACTGACATAACTAGAAAAATACAGATTATTTACGACCACCAATGCAAGTGGAGACTGAAAAATTGTAAGAATTTTTTTAAATTTCTGCACAAACACAATACAATCATGTGAATTCAATTGCAACATAACTTCTACGAGGTTTCTCTGCACGTTTTAATAAGTTTCATCAAGAAATTCCAATCCAATCATATAGTACTTAAGGAATCATGTTATGTTGTAAGCCAGGTTGCCTGAATGTTCTCCTCTTGTAGCCATACAGTAGGTGTGTTTCAATTGGGTGTAAATGTGTGTTTTTTTTATATTTCCCTTTGTCCTCTCTCCCCTCTGTGGTTGCGTGCACGTCTGTTTCTGTGCGTGTGAGACAGATTGTGGGCAATGGAAGTGAGCAGCAACTACAGAGAGAGCTAGAGGATGTTCTCATGGATCCCTCAGTAGTTGAAACTGGAGTCGGACCTGAAGGAGGGATGGAGAGCCCTGTTGGAGGAGAGCGTGGCCTTCTTTCTATAGCGTCACCTGTACCACCAGGCTCAGACCCTCTCAGCTCACCCCCAACCAAGGTGGAGATGGTACTTCCTGTTCAGACAGCTCAGGAAAGTGAGCTGAATGAGCGGTCGTACCGAGGTAAATGGCTCTCTCGTCATACAGCATAATACATGTGTTGAAATACCCAACCCCTCCCGTTCTACTGTTTAATTTCTATTTCCCACAGTTTGTACCTGGTAAAATTACAAATTTGATGTTAGTATACAACATTGACTTAATAGGAACCATCACATTCTTAACTTTTGTTTTGTGTCCCCCTTTGCAGCAGATGAATCATCATCGGATGGCAGTCCTGGGAGTCCCATCCCGGACGAGGACAGTGTCGTCTTTAGCCAACTCACATATCTGGGGTGTGCTTCAGTCAATGCTCCTCGTAGTGAGGTGGAGGCCCTCCGCATGATGAGTATCCTCAGAGGGCAGTGCCAACTCCCCCTGGATGTTACTCTGTCTGTGCCAGGCGTTTCTGAAGGCACTGTCAGGTATGTTCCAGCTCATTATTTTTGTGTTATGCTTTACACAGAACAGAAGCTCAAAAGGGATTTGATCAAATTTTTCATCTATGTTAATTTTGTTTGTGGCAGACCTTTTTGTTATAAATTGTTCCTTTGATTCTGCTGGAACTATGTTTCTGGCTGTGCTGTGGTGGAAGATTTATCAGAGCAAATATTAAAGTCATTTTATGTCGCTATTTGTTTGAAAATGTAACCAAGTTGAATATTGGCAGTTTTGTGTATAGTGTTGTACTACAGATACTTAATATATTTAGAAGAGAAACATGTGAAACACTTACTGTAAGCTCTGTGTGTAACAATGTACTGTAAAATAAAACGGCCACTTTCCATCTGGATTTTTATCCAACAGGTTGCTGGACCCCCACAACAGTACAGAGATTGCCAACTACCCCATTTATAAGATTCTGTTCTGCGTGCGAGGCCATGACGGCACACCAGAGAGCGACTGCTTTGCCTTCACCGAGAGCCACTACAATGCTGAGATTTTCAGGATCCATGTGTTCCGCTGCCAAATTCAAGAGGCGGTGAGAATTCAATAATTTGTTGTTTTCAATAATTTATGTTTATATCACCCCTTAACTCCTGAAAATATTGAACGAAACATTTTTCTTATTTTCCCTTACGTCACATACGTAACATACAAACACACACACTTGGCCATACAGAGGTGGTCATAATGCTGTAGTTATTAATGGTGAACAAAGGGGGGAGCAAGAACTCCTGAAACCGAACTTAGAACGACTCTTACAAAAGTGTTGCACAACATTTTCCCGTCTCTTCATCGCTTATTTTCACGTTCATTCACTCATATTACAATAAACAGGGATACTAGTTGATTATGCCTTCAGTTGCCTTCAACTGTATCTCACGGGCCCATGTCAATATGGGTGCTTCCTCATTGGACCTCAAGTGAACATGTATGCCGCAAACAAAAAAAGCTTCCCAAGCCAGGCTTTAGTCAGAAGAAATTGTCATCTCTTAGGTACTTTCAGCAGACATATAATGGAAGACAAGAATCCACATGTGAAAGCTTCGCACACCCCTTCAGTGTTCAGTGACCTAGTTTCCTCTCTGAGGAAGCACTTTTCTTCATTGTCACTAAAAGCTCCCAGACACAGATTGTTTCATTAGTGCCATACAGTCACACTACCGAGTTTCCCAGTCCTGTGTCCATTAGACACAGATGCACAGACAAGCACAGTTATGCACGTACTTCTCTCACACAAATGTGCATTCAGTTCTTTGCCCATAGTATTCTCTTTTTCACCTAGCAACCAGATCCTCCTCCTTCCCTGGAATCAACCAAACCCCAATGCCTCCATTTCCTTTGCTTCTTGCCGTCACTAGCAGTCACCAAGTCTGTAGTGACTCAGTCTCAGGCATCACACACAGGAAAGGGCTGCTTTTGTCACATGCTACCCATCAGCCTCTAATGTAAATGAATTCCCAGCCATACTTAAACTACTTTTGGCAAAAGTATTCATATTAAGAAGTATCATATCAATTCATTGATGTGCAAAAGTCATACTTTTGCTAACTTGTATGCATGCAAAGATACTGTGCTGACGAAGCCTTGTTTTAGCTGCGTCAGATCACCACACCTTCCTGATTTTACTCAAATGTTATTGTTATTGTTATTTGTCTCAAGGAAGTCATTCCATGTAGAAAATTAAGAAACTGTTGGCAAAAGCAAATAGATTTGTGGTTTTTGGATTGTGAGTCATTGTGCGTAAAACAAACTGCCTCATCACTTCCATTCTCCCCTCATTGTGCCAGACCTCCTAGGCAGGCCCCAAGGCCGGTTTTCCCCAATATTCTGGCATTTATATTTATGCAGAACCCTGCTGAGTCTCAGAGCCAACATCTCCCTTGTCAACCATAAATATGTTGTTCACATCTACATATGTATATTTGTGCTCTCTCTGTCATTCAAAGCAGTACAGCTGAATTGATTGATTTCAGGCGAGCTACTCAAACCTCAACATGAATTCAGTCAGACTTTTATGGTTGCAATTACACCAATTTAAAAACTGGCAATCACATGTGTTGAAACATGCAAAAAGATAATGTTGGAAACTAAGAAATAATTCTGGTTATGGTATGCTTGCCCGGCCAGAAAGTAAAAATGTTTAGTGGGATACTTGAAAAGTTCCAGAGCCTTGAAATCTGTGGGTTGTAAAACAAAGGCTTCTCTAAATCCACTGAAAGGAATACTGCTTAGTTATTTAAAAAAAAAAAAACTTTTTGACCATACATTTGCATTAAGGACAAAAATGAGCAGTGAACATACACACACACACACACACACACACATACACACGGATGAATGCAAAAGTGCTCAGCTTAGACTAATACATTGATTGGAACAGTACAGAACAACAATGCCATTGTTCAAATCCTACATGGTTTCATTTTATAATTTCATACAAAGGTTACCCCCCCATGTAACAGCACTGATCCTCCTTTTCCACACACTCTGTCCAACTTTGGTTTTCAGTAAGTGCACCCCCCTGTGCTTCCCGAACATCCTCCCACTCGAAGCAAGACAGAGGCATTGTGCAGCAGAGGTTAAAGGCTCCTTTATAATCAGGCATTAAAACAAAGCGAAAGAGCAATGTTATTTATTGATAACAGTGGTTACCCCACAACATCTCCCAGTCACTCACCCCCAAGCTCTGCTGTTTACCAGAGCTAGAGAAGGTCCAAACCCATTGTGATGTGGGCCCCAATTTGGGGTCAGTTTGTTTATATCACTCTGTATACATGTGTGTTGGCACACACACACACACACACACACACACACTGACATGTCTCTGTTTAGTGTTAATGAAAAGTAAAATAAAAACTTGTACTTAGGTATATGCCAAGGCTACAATTTGACATCTGAAATTACAGTCAAAATCAAATATATCGAAGAGCAGACGAAAAAGTAAATGTAAGTTAATGTAAACAAATTATTACCACTCATACATGTTTTCCATGCTTGGCACTCTCCAGCTACCCCCCTCAGTTCTGTTTCTCGTTGAGGCAGAACCTTGCGGCTCTACAATGAATTTTTTTTTTTCCCCTTCCCGTTATTCTGTTTATTGTTAGTAGGAACAATACCACCAGATTCAGACTCGTAGGAAAATGCATATTAATGTTAAAGAAAGCTCTGGAAGGTCTGCAGTCAGTGCTTTCTGTAGCAGCATAAGTTAAAGTATGCAGCAGTAACTGAATCTTGATTTGCTTTTGTAAACCATAAATCTCTACATTGTGGAGCTGCAGTAGTAAATGATGCTGCAGCAGAAGATATAAGACTGTTAGTTTGGCATCTTAATATTTGTGAAGCATATATTTAATCTCATCTGTGAAGGTTCTCAGTCGTCCAGGTCATGGTTATCTAAGAAAGGTTGGATATTTAATCTCTGTGTTTGTATCTGTTTTTTAGTGATTTTTCTCTTCTTTTTTGTATATCTGTCTGCAGGTGAGTAGGATATTGTACAGCTTTGCCACAGCGTTTCGGCGGTCAGCTAAGAAGGCGGTGCTGTCATCCCAGCAGCCTGCTCCACTCACTCCTGACAGTGACCTGTTCACATTCACTGTCAGCCTTGAGATCAAGGAGGATGACGGGAAGGGAACCTTCAGGTGGGACACACACAAGCACACACACACACATGATGAAGGATGATTCATATGGCCATTTTCGCAGTTACCAAATCTCTACACAGCAAAGCTTTTCTGAAAATGTGTGTGTGGTAGAATGCCCTCTGTACCACCATCACCAAACACCCCTCTAAGTTAAAAAAATCAACTGATCAGTATGACACTCTGAAAAAAAAAAGTAACATTTATACAGTTTTATGCGGACTTCCAGTCTTACAGGACCCAAACAGTGAGCTTAAACCACGCTTCTGACAAAGACTCATTTTTAGCCGGTTGGTGCAGATTCCATACTTTGAATTTCTTGGAATAATTCTTTTTGCATTCCTGTGGAATTATTCAGAATCATTACAGATTTTTTATATGAAGCTCTCTTTAGATTTTAACATTGTTGATCCTTTAGCCAGATTCTTCCTGACTTTTAAATTTTTATTTTGCTGACATGGCCTCAGCTTGTTTGGAAAACAAACAAGCAAACAAAAGAGGTCTGTGCTTATTTTTAGCCAGCACATATTTCCTCTTCATTAGCTCTTAGCTGCTTATTTTTAGTTTGCTGACTTCCATGTAAGCAGCACACACACAAAATTACAGAAAACAGTTAATGTGTAAGTGCTTTTTCCCCCCTCCTTTTTTTGCATTGCAAATAAGATATAGTATGGGTATAGTAGTGTAAAACAACAAAAACTAAAATATGTACAGTTGCAACTTTTATTATTCTAATTGAGTGAAAATATGCATGACTCAGCCTGATAGTTAAGTTGATTGTACTCTATTAAACTCTCAAGCGAAAGACTATTTTTGGTGTTTCCTCAGGAATTTGTGTCAGTGAAGACTTGGAACATTTTGATTACTGTTCCTGTCTCTAACATGGTCCTCTTTCCTGGTTCACTTCACGAGCCCCTTTTGTTTGAAAAATGGCCCTTTTGTATACTTTTATTATGACAAATTGACCTTTTTTAACATGAGCCAAGCTGTCTAATTTTTACTCTCATCAGATTGGTCACGGGCTGATCATTTGTTCCGTCCATGCAGTTGTTTGGACTGTTCAAAGGACTATTTCCTTTGATATTATTATAATTTTTTCTAAAAATTGCAGTGTTACATCCTTCCAGATTAAAGGTAACAAAAACCACCATGTTTAGTAGCACATGGCATAAAAACCCTTCAGTTTAACGTCACTTAGTAGCATTCCTTTCAAATGTTAGATTTTTAAATTTCAGTAAACCTGCCATATATTCTTATCTGTGTAATCATAAAGCTGATTAGTAACAGCTGATAATTATAGCCATTTTACTGTCTCACCAATACATTTAGTATTTTCATTTCATGCATTTGTGTGATGTTATTTGTTTTCACATGTCCAGTGCTGTGGCGAAAGATAAAGACAAACAAAGCTTCAAGCTGCGAGCCGGAATGGATAAGAAAATTGTCATTTATGTCCAGCAGACGTCTAATAAGGAGCTAGCTATTGAGAGGTAAAATAACACACACACGCACACACACACACACACACACACACACAGCAAAAAGCCCAATGTCCAATTAGGGAGATCTTTATTTTGAAATAAATATTTTCTTGGAACTCCATAATCTGTCTGCTGACGCACAGTTTTTGATTTGTCTTTGTAAGTATGCAGCGACATGTTGTTAACTTAAAAAACTGAGAAAGTTCCATGTGTTTGCCTTTTTAAATGAAAAAAAAACCTTTTAATATTTATACAGTATTGCTGTCCAAATATTTACTGTGAAATACGACTGCTAAGACAGGTGAAAAATACAAAGTATCTGTAGCATGATAAAGAGAAACAGGAAATGATCTAGATGGATGTAGAAGAGTAAGGGAAGTAAGCAGACGTTCCAGTTAGTCTGGAACTGTGCTTTAAGAGGGAACAGCTGAGACGTGTCTGCATAAAAAATGAACCGACATTCATAACAAACGAATCACTCAGCTGTAATTGATGAACACACACTGGCAAATAGCTTTTCATCTGTCTGTCCGTCTGCGCGTGTGTGTGTGTGTGTCAGGATTTAAGTGTTCCGGCACACAGCTGTATATGATTAATGTGGACCAGTCGCAGACCCTCTTCATTTTCCATGGTTTAATAAATCTGCCGTACCTTAAACATTCTATCACATTATTGCAGATGTCCATTTTCACCGTGGTTTTGTTATTATACGATGAACCCTGGGGAGGTGAGGACTGGGATGCTGTGTTTAATGTTCTCCATGCTCTGGTCTGTGTTAGAAAAGATCAATCCAGGAAGAGATTTGTAGTAGCGTACTGTACGTATGAAGTTTTAGAACTGGATTTATTGTTCTGTGTGTGTGTGTGTGTGTGTGTGTGTGTATGGTTGTGTGTATATGTGTGAATGCGTGGTGTTTCATTTTCCATATTTCTTTTCCAGGTGTTTTGGTCTCCTGCTTAGCCCAGGGAAAAATGTGAAGAACAGCGACATGCACCTGCTAGACCTTGTGAGTGACTCTGTGTGTGTGTATGTGTTTGTGTATATGTGTGTGTATTTGTGTGTGATTGCTAACTTCCTTTAACTTGTGCTTCACCAGGAGTCAATGGGAAAGAGCTCTGATGGGAAGTCTTACATCATCACAGGAAGTTGGAACCCCAACACGCCTCAGTTCCAGGCTGTGAATGAGGAGACACCTAAAGGTTGGATAGTTTGATGTTTACTCATTCAGGTTCACACAGTGACAACATAGTTCAAGGAGAAATGTGGTCAGGCCTTTGAGTAGCCGAGGAAACTGTGCTTTGGAAACACAGCAGGATTTTTTGGGGGGAGGAATTAATAAACATTTTTATCATGTGCCTTTTCCATGAGTTTGGTAAGACTTACCAATGTTTGTCATGCATATTTTCTTGCAACGCTTTATAAATTCTTGTGTTGCACAGCTGCTTTCAGTTTAGCGTAGCCGTGCATTAATTCTTTTTCTTTTAATAAATGTAATCTGTCTTCTTCTCAGTCCACACAAAACATGCCACATAAACATCTGTCTCGTGCAAGCTAGGAATGAAACGCTGGTAGTCTGTTTGTAACTTCACATGGTGTAAAATGCAATGTGAATTTGGTCATTACTATTGATTAACCAATCTGGATCATTTGTGGGAGGGGGAAGACATGTTGACTTGTTTTATTTTCATAGATAAATTCATGTACATGACAACGGCAGTGGACCTGGTAATCACTGAGGTGGAGGAGCCTGTCCGTTTCCTGCTGGAGACAAGGGTCAGAGTTTGTTCTCCAAATGACAGGCTGTTCTGGCCGTTTAGCAAGCGTAGCTACACTGAAACATTCTACCTTAAACTACGACAGGTATGTCATCTCTTCATGAGATCTACTGCAACGGAAACAAATCTGCCAAATAAGCTCTAACAGTTGAAATTGAAATGTAACGTTTAAGATAATTTATCAGCTGATCAGAGAATGGCCTCTTAAAATTGTTTGCTTTGGTGTATTTAATGTATTCTCAATGAATCTGTCTTAAGATGGAGCGTAAGGAGCGCAAGAGTCCTGCCTCAGACACACTTTATGAGGTTTTGAGTTTGGAAAGTGAAACTGAGAGAGAGAAACGGAAGACTACGGCCAGTCCTGGCATCCTCCCAACTGGGCACGGGACCATGGTACCTTCACCACCTGAGGACGATGAAGAGGAAGGTGATTTGAATCTCTGTATTCTCTCTCTCCTTCATAGACTTTAGTCTTCTGAGAGTCTTATGCTATTTATCTTTCATTAACTCTAGTATATTAGTAGAAATATGGTTTGTCATGTTTAAGGTTTATCATTATTACTTAAGTCACGCAAAATACTCTTCACAGACATGACAAACTACAACAGGAATAAAGTAGAATAGGAGAACACTAATTTGAGTGGGTTTTAACATTTTGGTTAGCTTACTGGATCGCGAGACCTTAACAGTGTCAAAGCTAAATGCTTTACTGACAAGATAATATAAATAATAATTTAGGTTTACACTCTGCTAAGGTTTCTTCTAAATGCTATAGTGTTGTTTTTGGTTGGAACTGACCTTACTTGCACATGTGCTTCCAAACACAATCATGAAATTTGCTGTGCTCAACATCATGAAATTTCCATAGTTTAAACATCAAACACTCCTGCCAAATTTACTTGATATTTGGTGTTTATTTTTTAACATATCGCCCAATTACTACCAGCTTACATAAAAAATAACAACAAAACACTGTACTGTAGTGCCAAATTTAAATCCGTGGGAAGATCAGTATTACAGTATTGTACCTTACAAAGCACCTCTTCTTTTTATTGTGTGTAAAGAGGAATAGAAACAAATGAGATTCTCATTGTGTCAGTCTTTGTGTTTGTTTTGTTTCGCTGGCTGGTCAGCACACTTTGGTCTCACTCACCGGACTACCTGTGCTCGGAGTGCTCATCATTTGTTGCTATCAACAAATGCTATGTTTAGATGTTCTTCAAATTTTCAATGGAAGGTTGGAGTAGAGCCTCAACAGTGTTGTTAGAGCAAACAAGGGACTTGTGGATACTCAGGTAAAAAGAAAATCATTCATGAGGAGCTACAGCTAATGCTTGTTGCTTGATTGCCAGCCAAGTGGAGAGGCATTAATCGCAATAAATGCTCAGGGTTTGGAAAAGGGCATTATAAATAAAATGCTTATATTTTGTTGTTGTTTCATGAATTATTATTACGCAGGATCATGGTACAAGATATCGTCATTGGTGCTTATATCTCATCATAAAACAGTGCAATCGTAAACAATTATGTGGCTGATGCTGCCTCGATCATTCACTTCACCAAACCATATAATCTGAAACCTTACTTTATTCCTTTTCCCGAGTTTTGACTCTGAAAATTTTTTCCTGCGTGCTCATGTGTGTGCCTGTGATCTGTCTAGATAACGATGAGCCGTTGCTCAGTGGGTCAGGCGATGTTTCCAAGGAGTGTGCAGAGAAGATTCTGGAGACCTGGGGAGAATTGCTCTCAAAGTGGTGAGGCTTTGTTTTTCTTCTTCATTTCACGTTTCCATCCAGTTTTTTTTCCTACTGAACGTTGCAACGGCAGAGTTGTACACACACACACATCCACACACACAGTTAAATTTAATTAACAGATGTAATGTCCTTGATACAGCAGGTAGGAGTTATTAGGAGTTATTAGGGCGGCACCCCTTTCCTATTACTCCAATTCTTCTTAATAAAGAGCTTGTGATAGACTGAACGGAAATTCTCTGGACATTTGACACACTGGCTTTCTTTCTTGATCACGAAACGGATTTTCACTTTTGTTTGTCAGGACAGGAGTAAATTGTGGTTAAATGTATTAATCTAATATTAGTGTGTGTCAAAACCAGCTTTTTTGTTGGACCTTTGAGTGCTGACTCATTTACTAAATGCTGTCTTGGTGGACCATTGAGAACACCACGAAAGATGATACATTACACAATCATAATATTGTTCCCGTCATGAAACCATACTTTGTGTGTGCTTTTGAGAGATAGAGGCAAGTAATAGAAAGCCTTTTACAGTCTAATGCCCTAAAGGACCAGGCCTGGCATTACTTACATCTTCTTCACGCACATATATGCACACGCACATCCACTGTATACTTTGTTCCCCTTCTTAGAAGAAAATGCCACGTATTGCATAACGTGATACTCGGAAGAAACAAACAAACAGAGGGGGATGAATTAACAGTGGGGAAAAAGTGAGAAAGCCATCAGTGACTCAGGGATTTTCTGCCAGATTCAGTCAAGCTCCGTCTCTATCTTACTGCAGGGATGGCAGGGTACACAGTTGCCTACATCTCCATGGTACATCGCCCGCTGAGATGGAGTGAATTCCTGAACAGCTTAAAATTTCACAAGTCTCTCTAAGGATAAATTCTTTGACTGGCATGTTTTCTGTGATCTGTTTGTTTTCTCTCCTGCTGGCATAAAAATCAGCTCCATTCAGAAAGCCACATTCAAATTCATATAATAATTCATACAGTAATTGTACAGCAAACCTTACTTAACAGCACACATCTATCAATTTAGGCACAAATAAATATTCACTTATGCATCCTTATTTGCTCGATCCATTTGACCATATGCATGGATGAAGATATTCCAATTTAAATATGATCTAAGGCCAAACACTGTTTGTTAGAGAAAGTAGGCAGATTTACTCAAAATGAACGCACAGTTGAATTGAGAGGGTGATCAGTGTATTACATCCTATCTGTAAGGTGCATTTAAAGCAACGCCGGCAATTTAAAGGACCATGGTTGACCTTTGTCTACTCTACTCCACTCCAGGCATATGAATCTATCAGTGCGACCCAAACAGCTTCCAGCTTTGGTGCGGAGTGGCATTCCTGAGGCTCTCCGTGGGGAGGTGTGGCAGCTCTTGGCTGGTTGCCATAACAATGACCACCAGGTAGAGGAATACCGCACTCTAATTACTAAGGTAAGACAAGCTACACTTCTGACTGATTTAGAAAAAGAAATCTTTTCAAAGCGCAAGTGTTACTCACCTGGCTCATGATTTGCAACAAGAGAGGGAGAGTCCACACACAGTATCAACAAACATGGATTAGGCAAATAACAGAGTGACGTGGATGGAATCATTTGTATGAGCATGTGTATGTCACAGAAAAATGTGTTGTTTTGTACAGACAATACATACAGGCTGCTAATATTATCCTTGGTCTCAGTGTTTTAAATATGAATTGTTAGGGAAGGAGACCCCAGAGGCACAGATGGGCCCTGTGTGATAAGGAAGCCGAGTTCATTTGTGTAGTACAATACCACACACAATGTCTCAAAGGGCTTTACAGGCTGATACAACAAAAAAAAACTCCCCCACAAAAGAGAGAGAATAAAGTGCAAGTGAGTGGGGTGTAGGTGTGTCCAGTAGTTCATAAACACTGCTGCCCTGCAGAACATGCCAACTTATTTAATTGGGCCCACTGTAAGTGAGATACAATCCCAGTTTTTGGGGTATATCTCTATATGGCGAGCTGTGTGTGATTGCAGCTACATTATAGGCATGGTACCATTTGTGGAAGCTTGATGGTTTTCTTTCATTATCAGTGTGTAAGCTGGTATGTGTGTACACCAGCATATATTTCTTGTTCCTCTCTTTTTTGGATTTACTAGAGAATTAGCATGTGCATTCGTTTAAGTATCCATGTGCCCGTGATTAGCCCGCTAAAGATATTTGTTGTATTATTTAGACAAGCTTTTTCCTGGCCACAGCCCTGTCCACCATTTTTATATGACGGCAACATCCCTGGGCAGCTAACTGGTTCCCAGGTGTTGAAAAGATGTCAGTCTTGCCCTTTCCACCACTCTTCCTCCCTCTTTTTCATTGTTCTCATCCTCTTCATCCGTCTCTGTTCTGTTCTCCCTTGCCTTTTTTGCGCCTTTGGCGTTCAACTTACTTCCTTTATTATCCCATTTCTGTCATTCAGATTTATATGAGCGCAGTAAATCTGTAAAGTTTAAGAAATAAATGCAAACTCTGTGTCAAATTAGTATCTTTGCTGTATTAGTGTTAGAATGAAAGGTATGAAAGGAATCCTACTCCTGTTTTGAGAGGAACTGGACAGAAAGTTGGATGGATACGTAGTGTTGAAGCAGTTTATGTTTGTATGGTGGCCAATAGACACAGAGAAAATTATGGAGAACACATGTAGCAACTTCTGACTCTGATTTGTGTTTTATTTAGTTTGTACAGCACTAGACTGTGCAGAGTAGCCCAGAACAGTATGAGCCAGATGGTTGTAAAATGTGTTTAACAACCCTTAAGATAATAATGTGAACATACCTTTCCATAGTTTCTGCTTACAAAATCAGAATGGCTTTTTATAGTTAACTGCGAAAGAAAAACAGTTTTTCATGTATGTTGTTAGTGTGTATTGGCATTGCTTGTAGTCCTGATTAAATTTTGTGTTCTCATCTTCCTCACTTGCTGTTGAGCTCTAGTGTTAATTGTTTACATGTTATAATCATGTACCGGCTACTAGTTTACTTTATGTGTGTGCTCGTGTAGTCTTTTGTCTCTTCATCTCCTCTCAATTTGGTTCTCATCTGCATGTATGAATGCATTGCACTGATAGAGGTATAAATGGGGCTGTAGGCCTTAGCCTTGTAATTTTTCTTTCCCTGTCAAAAGCCCCACACTTGCCAATATGTGATCTTTGTAATCTTTGCAGCCAAATACTGAACGTACTAGCAGTATTATGAGTAATGGCCATTTAACATCAACTGATAAATTCATTAGGCCGCTCTGCTTTTGGCCCACATTTGGCATTGAAGTCCATGAACAATAGCGAGTCCCATACAAAGTTACTGTAAGTGCATAAGTATGGAGAATGGAAAAATTGGTTTCAGCAGACTTGTTCTAATGTAGGATGGTTTTAATCATGGGGGTTTTTACAGTAGAAATTGGCAGCAAGTACCTTGTTAGAGGGGATGGAGGCTGCAATGTAAGCGTACATAATAGATAGCACATCTCTTAGTCATTTTAATATCATAACATCATATATGTGTCTTGTTAGGTTGTGTGCCTGCAAAATAATCAAAAAGCTCCTCCTGTGAAAACTGTTTGTTTTGTTTAAGGCTTTATGTACTATGGATATTCCGAGTGCAAATATGGGAAAAGGAATGGAGATTCATTCAAATACAGAATGAAAAAGACTTTCAAATCACTGGGATGTTTTGGACAGAGATTTTGGGTCAAATACAAGCATACGAAGCTCCTCATGTAAAACAACTTAAGTGTATACACAGAGTGAGCAGATACACCAGCCTCCAGGTTAAGATACCCGTCTGTCTATAAGTCCTGGTCAGGCCCCCCCTAATGACCTACCTGGTGGTCTTTCTTTGTGTCTTGTACAGCAGTCATGTCTGTTTCTGCATGTCTGTCTCTTTCTCCCCACACCACCTATTCATGCCTCTGTTAGCCTATGTGTCTTCCTGCTTCTCTGTTTGCTTTTCCTTCACTTTTTATCACACTGCATCACTCTGTCTCTCCTCTCTTACTGGCTTTAGAGTCCCTCTAGCAGTTTCTGTTTTACTTGTGTGTCTGTGTTCTTACCAGTTAGCCTTGCTCATATGTTATGTGTTTAGCAGAGCTATTCTAGCCAGTTCTGGGTTCACGTGAAAATACCATTTTGGAGTTGTTTTAACACACAGACACCAGATGGAAGTTTGGCCCTTGCAAATATGCAATGGGTGCCAGAAAAAAAAATAGAAGAATTTTAGATATTTTTTAGTCCATATGTAACTAACTGTGCTCAAACAACAGTTTAGTGAGAGGGGGTATCAGCTGAATCATCATAATCAATCGCTTGGCTATCATAAACAAATCAATGATGCCCCATTTACTTGTGTGTGCTGTACTTTGCAAAATTTATCTTAATATCCAACATAGGAGAGTGAAGAGCGATCTGCAAATAAAAAAACAAGTCAAATATACTGTATATAAAAAAGGACAACATTTATGCACAGTTCCATGGAATTATTACCCATTGCTTTGGTATACAAACAGAAAAAGAGTCAAAAACTTTCCAAAAGTTTAGTATTTTAGTTTATTCCATCTAGAGGCAATATTTTGTTGCCATTTTTGCCAGGCGGCAAGGAAGCATAATGAGACAACAGGAGTGAGTTGTGACAAATGTGACCAGAAAATCCCAACATCATGCTTTTCCCCTCCTCCTCTTCTAGCAGCTCTTTTGTGTGTCGCTATTTTATGTTTCCTCCTCCTCTGCAACATCCCCCCCCGATCTAATGGATAAGCTCAGTGTTCCTGTTAACCCCTCCTTCCTTTTTCTCATCCCTTTCTCTCATTTGTCTCTGTCCATTTCTTCCAGTCCTTTTTGTGTGCTGATGTCTATTTTTAGCTCCTCGTGTGGTGGACAGAGGAGATGCGTGAAAGCACGGCAATGTGTTTGAATTGTGGGAGAGAAAGGTGAAGGGGGTGTGTGTGTGATTGTGTGTACATATTTTGGTCTCCATCACGCAAACCCTGCAGTCTTGGATAGTCACAAGCATGAGGATGAGGATCCTGCTGAACTACTATTCCTGACAATGCTGCTAACTTAAGAACGTGCATGATGATCAGTAAATGTTAGATTGCACGATCAAAGTACAAGCAAATGTCAGGAGATTTTAAGCAGCGGGGCCAAATGCCACTTACTCAAGCTAATCTCTAAGTAAAAAGCATTCACCTGAGTACCTACTTGTGATTTAGGGTCTTGCAGTGGAAAAATGAAGACAAAAAGTATTTGTGCCGAGGAAATGGTACCTGGCTGTAACTAAGTATATTGGAACAGCTTACAGTTTTGTGGAGAGCTGTATATGCTGATGCTTACAAAATTAGGTGCAGGTGCAGCACTCTCAGGCCACATAGACAAAAGGGCGAGCAAGAAACATTATGCTCCAATGCAAACAAAATCTAAATCATTGACTCATCATTGTCTGTATCATATTGGGAAAACCTAAGGTGATCTTAGGGTTTTATAAGTTGATGATACATTTGGATAATTTTTGCTCTCCATTGCACTCTCCACCAAGTGTCTCTCATAGACACAGAAATATACAAATTACCAAAAGAAAATTATAATTCCTCAAAGTCCTTGAATGAAAGAAGGCTGATTGTGTAATTACAGATTACATAAGGACTATTCTTAGAAATTGTTTATGTTATACAAGGGGTGTTTGTCTAGCTGCACTTTTTTTATTGTACTGACATTTCTGCTGCATGAATGGTATTATTGTTAATATTACCACAGCGACCTTCCGGCATGATTTAAGTGACGAGAGCAAGGAAACGGTATTCCATCATGTTTTTTCTTTTTACCATGGGACTCTCACATCATACTCACAACCTTCACTCATAAGTAAGTATTCCATCTGCCTGTCACAAAAACTAAAACTAGTCTTGGCGTGGGTGCCTTTTGTTTCCAGACAGGAGTCTAGCTAATACAGACATATATAAAGTAAACAGGATGTTGTGGCAATTTTAGCATGCTGGGGAAATAACGAACCTGAAACGGAGGATGTTTTGTATGCAATCAATTTGTCATATTGAATTCCAAACAACAACAAAAATCACAATCAATAGCGATAGTGCCAGTGATAACTGTGATGGTGATGATAATGGTGTATGTGTCCTTCGGTTTAGGTGACAGTGAGCTGTGGTCATAAATTTGAAGTTCAGTTTGGATGAATTATGGAAACATAATAATGGCATCTTGTTTAGCTTATGTGTCATTAATCAATGTGATTCATCTGATTGATAAGCTTATATGATAATTAAATAATTATTTGATTTAAAAACAAGTATTGTAATGTTGAATGCGTGATGCCAGAGCTGTTCTCTCTGTTACTGTGAAATTAGAGTCTTAAACAATGTTTTCAAGTCCTTATTTTAGCTTCATTTCATTTCGATTTCCTCACTGAACTTACCAACGTCAGACAAATCCCACCAGCAAACTGAGATTTATTTCACTCGCAGAATGTGTCCAGAAGGCATTCCCATTTTCTACTTACCTGATTAACTCCTGCTCATTACATGCAGCTCATAAGCACAAATTAAATGACTCGCACTGTGCTTTCATGTATGTAAATCTGGCCTTCTGTCTGCTGTGCTCTCATACTGCTGTGCTGTATTATTGAATTTTACAGCCAATAATTGATGTAGTGCATTAACTTATAATCTGTGTACAGCACCAGCAAGAAGGTATCAGAGGAATATAACAGTTGTAGTTGAATGTTACAAAAGTACAGGAATTGTAGTACATGTGTTGCTTTTTATGTTTTATAAATATGCCACAGTGCGCAAAGTTACATGGGACCTGTGTATACTGCATCCTCTCGATTGATAATCACGTGGATAAAAGGAGTATTTCCAGTAAGATGCATTGTGTCCAGTCATTGTTTTCCTTAAATAATAAAATAACTTTGTACTGTAGAGAGACAATATCCGCACTGTTTATGTTTCACTTTTCCTTTTTGTTAGAAATAGTGACATCCTGGAAATTGTATGCTATGTTTACAAAATATCTAACTCTAATCAGGATGTCATCTAGCGTCTCATATTCATTCTGTTCAGATCCTCCCAAAAATCAAAATCTCTCTCACTCTCAGTTGAATAGTAGTGTCCACAACTGCTGGTTTTTACATCTGAGGGAAAACTGAATTTTTTTTTTTTTAGTGTGAGATTGTATGTTTGAGCCTTGGTGTGCACATGACTAACACTGGCACAGGAAAAAAAGGACAGTGGGAAGAAGGTGGGGCAGGAGGCAGCCTCGTGCCCCAGCAGTTGATCATTGGTTGGAGCCTAGAAGGGGAGGGGCCTCTTTCCCACTGTTTCTGGAGAGAGAAAGACGGAGAGAGCAAGCAAGACAGGCAGCAAGAGGATAAATGAATATATGGGGGGTTCTACCAGCATCAGTATGGCTGTCTACCTCATTTTCACTCCAGACATTGTTGCTGCTTCGCTGGATAGAAATAGCGATTGAGGTGTGTTTGTATGTGTGTGCATGTCTGAGACGTCGGTCACCCTGCGCACTACCTTCATAGTCCCAGGCTGCTGTGACTCCACCGTGAAGGACCAGACAAAAACTGAGAGGGGAGCAACGGGACAGGGAAGAGTGCTGAAATAAGGTTAAAGGAGCATCAAGAAAGGAGGGAGAAAAGGAAGGTAAATCCGGAACGAGAAGCAGGACATGGTGAAGGAAGAGGAAGAAATAAAAAGGAAAGGTCTTTTCGCTGGAAGCTGTTTTGGTGACCGTAGACTGTAGACAGATAAGGGAGAGTTCTCAATTTGTTCTTCCTCCGGCTGCAGCAGATGTTGGAACCATTGCTGACTTTATTGGGAGAGAAGGCATTTCAAGCAAAGACTGGAATGGAATTCCTTTAAACAATGACAGTTGCATTTCTCTTGGATTTTCCTTTTTTTCGTGCCCTCAGACATTTGCTTAACTGAAAGAAAGAAGACTATATATTTCTGTTTGTGCTTACTTTAAGGTGTGTACTGCATGAAACCATATTTGTTCATAACCAGGACGACTCCAGGGTATTTCCCCGCCTTTCCCCGTCTGCCTTTGAAATGGCAGATGGCACCAATCTCAATACAGAATCTCAACATGGAGCCTTTTATTCCAGCTGAAACTAAACGGCCACTGACATAACCAGACAGCTACCTGACGAAGTAGTCCTTGGATTCTTGGTACCCTTGGAGGGTCCCCTGTACACATTTTCCTGCCCAAGATGATGAATTCCACCCTGGATCACTTTAACAAGACTGCTGCTGACCTACGCTTATTGAACCTCTCTGGTCCCTTTTGCCTGCTTGAGATTGGCTATTCCCAGATTTTTAACACCTGCCTCCTTGAAGTATCCATCATACTTCTTCTCACTGTTCTCATCATTTCTGGTAACCTGGTGGTAATTTTTGTGTTCCACTGTGCCCCCTTGCTTAGCCAGCACACCACCAGTGCTTTTATCCAGACTATGGCATATGCTGATCTCTTGGTGGGGGTCAGCTGCCTAATCCCCTCCCTCTCCCTCCTCCATCACCTCCAAGACCTCGACCCCAAACTCACCTGCCAGGTGTTTGGCTACATGGTATCCGTTTTGAAGTCTGTTTCAATGGCCTCATTAGCATGTGTGAGTGTAGACCGCTACATCGCCATCACGAGGCCACTGAACTATGGATGCCTAGTAACACCTTGTCGTGTGCACTGTTGCATCGCTCTAATATGGTTGTACTCTGCCTTGGTGTTCTTGCCATCCTTTCTCGGTTGGGGGAAGCCCGGTTATCATGGCGATGTGTTGGAGTGGTGCGCAGAAGAGTGGAGGACTCGTCCAGCGTTCACAACCTTTATTGTGGCATTTCTTTATGCCCCAGCTGCTCTCACCGTCTGCTTTACCTACGCCAATATCTTCAAGATCTGCCGACAGCACACCCGGGAGATAAGTGAGCGCCACGCACGTTACAGACCCCAACAGGTTCAGGGGTCAGGAGTAGTAGTTGGACCAGGAGCGTCTGCCCAAGAGAACAGTGCGGTTGAGCATGGACAGTTACCCCACTTGTGCCAACCGCAAAAGCTCCACCACCACCAAACGCAACACCAGCCAGCAACATACCCAGACAAGCGATATGCTGTGGTCTTGTTTCGTATCACTAGCGTCTTTTATATCCTGTGGTTGCCTTATATTATCTACTTTCTGTTAGAGAGTGGAGGGATATACCATCACCCCGCAGTCTCATTCCTCACTACATGGCTGGCCATCAGCAACAGCTTCTGTAACTGTCTCATCTACAGCTTGTCCAACGCTGCCTTCAGGAAAGGCCTGAAACGCCTCTGCTCCTTCTGTCTGCAGCGTAGTGGCAGTGGTTTGAGGGTCAGAGACACCAAAAAGTCTTTCCTTGGCTCTGTGGAAAAGGGATATGGTGGATCTGGGTATGGATACGGCAATGGGGATTTAAGAAGCAGCACGACATGTCATGTATAGTGCAAAGACAGACACGTATCTGCAGTGGGATCTCTGCTCTGTTGAGGTATAATATTCTGTATGGGAGACAAAAAGAAACATAGATCTGCCATTGTTGTTTCTGTCCAGTTTGGAGGCATCCTGTGTTCACACTCCACAGCATTCAGTGACTGAGGAAAGGAGTAGAGCAAATGATGGAAGGATAATTGGTTAATAATGTTGCAATGACTTCAAATGATCTAGGGCGGATCTAGGGCCTGTGCGAACGGGAGTGACTGCCAGGAATCTCAGAAGCGGGAATGGATTGAGAATCTCTGATCTTAATTCAGGTTGAATTCTTTATTTACTGTGCCAAAATAATCAAATGTAAACTGTATGTGCAGTTTATGAAAAAACATTGTGACCCGCGTGTTATCAGATCTTCAGGACTTTATGTGTTGAATGCAAAACGAATACAAACAGACCAACTGTCAACTGCTGCTTACTCATCTGTATTTACTAAAGATGATGCAACTATGTGTGTATTTGTGCACTTTTTATTATCTTGATAGACTGTTTAGCCAATCAGCGAGAAACTCAGAGATTATGTAGGCATAGCCCAAAGCCACGTTACATGGTAGTCTTTTTGCATTGACTATACTCAATACTGTTTCTGTGCAAGATATATGTTAATGAAGTCCAGATTATTTATTGAACAATGTTGTTGCACTTGCACATAACAAAGAAGTTATAGCTAGAAGAAAGTCATGGGTTTACACTGAACCTGCTTTGTGTATACGTCGTGAGATCCATGTGATCGCTGGTTTCGGTGTGTGATGTGTTTACCTGATGAAAAGCTATAGTCACTTTGTCAGATCTTTGCTTCCTTCTGGCAGCTGATTGATTATGTGACTAAATTTATTCTGTATCTTTGTCCAATTCAATTCCAAGATGACGAAAGTCTTTTTTTCCCCCCCAGCATACACATGTTGGTACATCATTTGAGCTGATTGTCATAAAGGTCTTTGAAAACAAAAGCACATAACAATCACCCTCTCAAATGTCAAATTGGAAATTTCAGTTACACACATTCTTGTATTTAATGATTATGTCACTTATACATGCGTATGTTGTATACATACGCTGTACGGACATGCATAGTAATGCAACCACAATACTTTGTTTTGTCGTCGAATAACTGTGCTTGTAGGGGACCAGTACACACACACACACACACAAACACAGACCCCATGCATACAGAACAGACAAATACTTCATTCTCTCAGCCAGCAGACTAACTTCAGCGCTCCATCACTTGACATTTTGGGGACCAGCTTCAGTTTTTTTCTTTTAATTTTTAGTTGAAACTAATCAGCCAAATGAACAGGTTGAAATAGATCTCAGTGTCAGGTGAAATGCCATTATTGTTTTGGATTAGCCTTACTCCTCTTATGGAGACCCCTGCCACTGGAACGCTGTTCATTTAGCTGTTGATCCAGTAGCTATAGATCGAATCTGCCAAAGAAAGTTACATAGATATTCTTAGATTATGATTGATTTGTCATAACTTTAGATTTAGTAATGTACAGTGTACAAGATTGTGTGAGTACCAGTAGTCTAGTTTGGTTTTATAACTCAGTAAGTCCAATCCACTGTGCCTAGCATGCATACGACCATGGGCTGAATTTGACTGTTTCAGTGTCGTCACCTTTTACTGCTTTATTATCTCACCGTATGTGAGGAGAATGTACACAGCAAAGGTTTACTGTGGATAGAAATTGGTAATATCTAGGACAAAAGGTTTTCCGACTGTGTATCGGTTTTTAATACTCCGAAACATGATCCTATTGACAGGTCCTTCCTCTCGTTTTTTCAATGCATCCCCACTTGTGTGGTAGCTTTGAGGAGGAACAGTGCCATGTTAGGAGGGATTGGAGAGAAAGTGAGAGGGCATGCAAGGAATAGGTCAGGTTATGACTGACACAGGTCTGTTCTGGACTAGAATGATATTCGTCCCAAGGCGAATTATATAGACGAGACATGTAGCCTGCCATGAAATACTAAGACGTATTTCTATGGTTATCACATACGACATGAATTTAATCATAAAGATATTAATCTTAAGGCCTAAAATTGGTCCTGAAAAACCTAGAAGAAATGGAATCTAATGCTACTGGCTACATTGTATTTCCAAAGTCGAACTAGTTTATTTGAGGTTGTGATCGTAATGGATTTAGTTTAATTTGTTTTAATAACTCTCAATGGCTTCAATACCTTAAATAATGTCTGATTCAGAAAACTTTTGTTTTGAAGACACTTTTTGCTTGGGGGACCGCATTTCTTTTGAATCAACAACAAAAGAATTTTAAACCACTTGGATATTTGTTGGTCAGTATGAGTAGAGGAGGTACAGGGTAGAGAACAGACAGTACAGACTCCAAATAGTGCACTTTAACACACAACAGACACTTACATATTCACCCACATTCATTCACATGTGTTCTCCTACCCGACATTTAGTCTGTATTGAATTTTCTGGTCTATTTTCCTAAGGGTCTGTGTATGCCACACCAGACCGCACTAATAACTGACTCATGACCCAGCTGTTCTGAAGAAGAGATTATTATCACATTACGCGGAAATTGATCACTGTAACCAAACCTTGGCCTGGAAATGCCCCAAACGATAGAGTATTGCTCCACGTGTGTTCTTGTACATTATGTGCACTTGGTCAAAGTGAACAATGGGGCATTTATAAGCTTTTAGGATTGTGAAAATTAAGCCAAACATGATAGTATATGTAATTTGATGTCCAAGTTATGCAGAGGTCCTTGTTAGAGTGCTTTTCAGATGACTGTTGGGATAAGTTCAAATATTTAAGTTTGTTTTGTTTTTTTTATTCAAAATGAGCCTTTGTGACTTGTAAAACACACTTTTTTAATTATCTTATGTTGCGTCCGTGAGAAACTTACATGGTATTGTTAGAATAAATTTAATCTGTACAGAACATGTTGTATTTAAAACAGTTGAATCTGTATTGAGCAAATAAATGTAACATTATCTGAATGTGGTCAAAGATTCATGTCCTAATTACTTTGCTTTTAACTGAGGCATAGATGCCTAAGATTACGTGTGTGTGTGTGTGTGTGTGTGTGTGTGATAGAGACAGAATAAGAGTGAGAAAGAGACTGTAAGTAGTATCAAAACCAGATTTTTCCTTTTATCAGCAGTCCCCTCACCCTCCTACAAAGTGAATGCCAATAATCACTTCTTAAGTACTTCTGGTCGTGTACACAGGCTGTGTTATCTGTGACAAATCCCACAAAGTTTTAAAGGAAACCAGACCCTTTTGCCGAGGGGTTATTTTTAGTGTTTAGTAAATCAGATTTTCGGAGAGCTGCGGTCCATGCTGGATAGCTGGGATCAAAGTTCAAGAAGGCCAGTTGAGGAGTAATAGTTTATGATCTTTTTACATTTCACATTACACATGGATTCCACTTCCATGTAGTTTCTCCCATTAACCACTTTTAATATGTTTTTAAACAATTTGTCATTTAAGCAGCTAAAAATAGACAGCGCCGCCCATTGTGTTGAAATAAATGGACCGCAGCACAATAGCACAGAGGTTGGTCAAACATTTGGACAGTTTGCAGGCTGATGTGTATGCAGTGGCCCATTAAATACTCGTAACCGTCTGTTTTAGGCCCTCCAACGTGGAGCCATCATTATGAATAACAGTGCACAGCTGATTAGGACTGCTACACACCATCTTGATGTAATTTTATGAGAATTAATGGCAAATGTTAAGTGATGTCTTCATATTTCTTCCATTCAATCAAAAACCAAAAAACAACATGAAACAAGGAAATGCAGCAATCCTCAACATCAGACAAATTTGGGCAATTTTACTAAATCAATAACATTATCTTGTATTTCTGTTGGACGTGATGCCACACTTGGTTTAATTACCATTGTTTATCATGCACTGTACCAATGCAAGAATAACAAAAAAGTTGGGCAAGCAACAAACACAAGATTATAGATTTTTTTACACAACAATTATTTTAATTTTGTTCAGCAGTCCAACAGCTCATGGGTGTAGAGATTTTTTCTTTTCTGCTGTATTCATGTGTTCATGACTCTCTAGAGACTTTGGCATTTAAAGCTGAATCCAGAGTAGCACTGAAGGTCGGAGAGCACGGTTTGTATCAAGCTTTATAAATATCACTATTTGTTCTCTTTCTCAGCAGGATCCTTTTATAGAATGCCATCTGCTATTCTGTGAGTCGGAGGAAACAAAGCACATAAACAGTAGTTGCAAGCTATGTGGCCTTACAGTGGAATCCCTAGTGTGATTGGGGTTCCCTGGTAAGGTCTGGTTTGGTTTGACATATCAGCTTCTTCTCACAGGCAATTCTCTGAGGAATTAGAAGTTACTGTCTCTCAGGATACGTTGATATCAATAAAATTCAAGAGGCCGCTTTTTGTCAGTACAACCAGATACCTACCATTGCTTGTCTCCTAAGTTCCCTTTTCCCTTCCCTTGTGGATTGCTGTGAGTTCACATGGTGGCAGTTTCACATTGTTTTTAAAGATGAGCCTGACCGGGCCCTATAGGTACATGAGATGCCTTCCAGGGAGGGGAGGTCACCGACATTGGGAGGAGGCCCCAGTTGTCCCATTCCATTCGGTCCAGTTGCATCTGGTTCTAAAGGGGTTTAGGGCTAGAGTGAGACCACAGGGCAGACTCAAAATATCAAGGAAGGATTACATTTCCCATTATGTCTCAGATGATCTTGGATTCCCCAGAAGTAGCCCCAGGAATAGCCCAAGGTATAGCCCCAGGAATAGCCCCAGGAATAGCCCCAGGAATAGCCCCAGGAATAGCCCCAGGCAGCCAAGAGGAACAATTGCAGCCAAGAGGAACAGTTGAACAATTTTGCTCAGAATCCTGCTTTCCTAATCTGGATCTGGATAAGCGGTGGAAAATGGAGGGAAATTGAATATTCATTCCCTCTCAGATGAAAATCATAGCTTAGGTTTATGCTGTTTTCTTATGTTCATCAGGTGTGTGGAATCTGTGGAAAATACTAATTATACATTTAGGCTTGAAATGTCAAGATTTTTTATGGGTTTATCAGTTCCTTGTTTTTCCTTTATTAATTTACATGGAGATGCTAATGCTAATCAACTCCATATCTCTTTCTGTGTCAAAGACTTCTCTCACCACGCAACATTGGAAATGTTTTCTCTCCCATCTCACGCTACCCACATTCCAAACCGCGCTTAACTGAACAGACAGACAGAGCGAGAGGAGGCTAATTGGCCATTATGTCAGAGGTCTTTGTACAAACTCTCAGCACTTTAGATAAGTATGGCTAAGTGGTGCTTGTATAAACATGGATCCTTATCTATCACTGAGAGACTGTAGCCTTGCATAATGAGACACACATACTCCACCCATGTATTCCAAAACCCACTAATTCCTCTCCCTGTGAATGAACAGATTTCTGTTGCGTGCTCACCATTTTGTTCCGTCGTCTTGTGACCAAAGTTCAACCTAGCCAAACTTTTGTTCTCTGCATTGTGGTGAAGACCTCTTGATTACTGTTGAAACAAGGGGAGTATCAGGACAGGAAACTAAAGAATATGGAGGAAAATTTATCCTGACAGAATCAGAATTACACCATAATTCAAAAGATGCCTAAGAATTTGCTAGACAAGATTGTTGATTGTTTGACACAACTGTAGAAATGAATAATGGTACAACACTCACTGGATTACAACTTTGAAATACCCCTTTGCTCTTATAAATGCTTAACGTAACTTTCCTTTACTTCTTGTCAAGTGGGCCAAGCAACAATAACTCATTCGCTGTAGAAAGGCGCTGTACAAATGCAGTCCATTTACCATCCATTTAACGAAACATGGATGTGATAAATGCCAGTTTATGTCCAGTAGGAAGTTGTAGAATAGAGGTTCCTTTAAGGACTTGTGTTGTTGGTCTCCGGTCTCCGGTCTCCATTAGCTCTTTTTGTTTTAGTAGTCCTTTCTTCCTGTATTTCTTTGCATACATGCATTCTTTTTGTTTCACTCTTCCTCTGTGGATGTTGGAACACAAACCTTGGGAACAGCAGAGGGAGGGACCAGATTGGTAACAAAGTAGTTCAGATTTATTTTAAACGTGTAGCAGCAGGGTGGTTAAGTGGAGATTTTAAGCAATCGTAAAGTTTAGTTGAATTGCTTCAGTGCCCTTGACCAAGGCACTGAATGTCTTATAGCTCTCAAAGTGCTATTGTGACTTCCCAATGCAGGCTTTAATCAAAACACAATGGCTCTGGTTTTGATTCATGATCAACGGGCCAGATGTCTTACAGTTACATTACTTTTTCAGAAGGACATCATACCAGTCAGTAAAGAAGTGAGTGGTGATTAAACCTGGCTACTTTGGATAGTAGTCTGGAGTATTTGCTGTTACGTGTGATTTCCACTAGCACAAATTCACGCATTCATACACCGACACAGCTGAGGTAACCATGCAAGGCCAATTGGGGATAGGATCTTGCTCAGGGACTTTGATATGGAGGAGCAGGGGACCCTCTGATCCCCTAAACCATACCACCCCTAGGACACCAAGCACTCCCTGTCCCCTGATATGGCTGTGGCAATATGCCTCCATTTCTAGCTCTTAACTCTGGAACAAGATATACTGATGTCTACCAGCCAAATAACCATGAAAATGAGTATCTTGGTTCTCAGAGAGTGATGAATGATTTCTGACCTTTTGTTTACATGAATCAAGGTTGAAATTTCCCTCTGACCAACACATTTTATAGTAAAGTAGTATATGTTCTACATTTTATATAGCTGATTTTTAGCGTACTTGCTATGGATACTCATGGTCCAGACATGGTGAATTCTGTTTTTGGTTACCCTGTGACCATCAGAAAAGGTCAGAGGTTTCCAATCAAAAAGTGAAATAGCTAAGGGTCTAAGAAGAGCAATATCTTTATGAAAAAACATCTGCTCCATTGTGGCACATAATGCATATTGGAGCCCCAGCTTCCATTTTCTTTTGTAGTAGTTGCTTTTATTGTGTTGTTCTTTGTTTGTATTAATATGTGTTGTGGAATCACAATTTCTAGTTTTGATATCCATGAACATGTCAACAACTTCTAAGATTTATCAACAGCTAAAATGACTTTGGAAAGCATTGTATAAACTACCTAAACTGACAAGAATATGACCAGGACCAGACCATTAAACTGCGGCACCAAAAAATAACAAAAAGAACAAGAGTAGGGAAATGTCATTACATTACATTGCGTGTGGGTGTTCTTGTGCCAGTGAGTGAATACGAACCATTTAATTGTTGTGTATACTACTTATATTGAAGCCGAAAATATTGTTTTTTCCATTTTCACGGCAAACTACCTCACAACATGCCATCAAAACCGGAAGGCAAGATCATAAATAATGTGAAACTCTTTGTGTTTATGTTACATGATCTATACGCATTCCTTGATGTAGTTGTTAGTCATGTTTACACAAATGATAAGCTAATAATATTGCTGCTTATCTTTGCTTTGGCAACATAAGAATTGTTTGTCACTGTTAAAATCTGACTAAAAATACAAAAAAGGGGCAGATTAATAGGCAGACGGACAGACTGAGAGGGAGGCAGACAGATGTGTACTCTGTGCTATAGGAACAGAACACTCTGTGCCACCAGTTGTTCACCGTGCTGCTGTGCTCAAGAACAATGACCACTTCTGGGCGTGGAGGCAACTGGTACTTTCATATATAAAGACATAAGATTCCAGAAATGTACCTACTGTAATAAAGAAAATCTTTAGTCATCCAAACACCTAGGTCCTTTGTTTGTTGTTCCTCCAGTATGACATTGGCTAGAAAAATATAAGAATGAATGACTCCTACCAAATAAATTACCGTTGAATCCCATAGAATCTCACACGGAAGTGGCTGCTGTAGTGCTACAAGAGGTCAAAATAGCAGTGGAGAAGTAGAGAATTCTCCCTCAGAGCTGCTGAAATTTTGTTTGCAAAAAGCTGTGCTAGATAATATTAGGCTAAGAGTTCAAATATTTTTGTCTGTGTTAAGTTGTGAATCATAAAGCAAGTTTCTCTTATGTACGTATGTTATGACATATACGTCTCTTATAATGTATACAATGACGAATGGTATAGAGCTGATAGCATTGTTCTGTTTTGAAAACAGAACAATGGTATAAATCATTGCATCTGAGTCATTTGAAAACAATTGAATATTTTACTCTTTTTTGCAGTGGCGGGAATGAATTTTTCTTGTCTAACTTTTTCTTTTCTTTTTGTCCTCCTCCCCTACATTTTTCGCCTAGGAGTCTCCCCAGGACAGTGCCATCACCAGGGACATTAACAGGACATTCCCAGCTCATGACTACTTCAAAGACACTGGAGGCGATGGACAAGATTCTCTCTACAAGATTTGCAAGGTGACACACAAACACAGACATATCGGGTTGTTTCTATTCGTGGCTGAAATCGCACAGATTTACAAATACGTCGATTTGGGTGTGGTGCACCTGCATGATGTATTTGTGTGGAAAAAGTTCACTTGGGATGGCGAGACCACAGTAAAACACTTTGTCTAAAAAGTTGACAAGTGCTCGTTGCAGAGAGAGATCACTGGCAGTTGCCAAAACAGAATATACAGACTTTTCATTCAATATGATAATTTGATGGATAATAAATAATTGCTGGCAGTGCAACATGGTGATTCATGTAAAGTAACTTCACAATAATAGACAAAGTATACCAAAATGGCATCAAACATGGTACAACATGTAACAGACTGAAAAATCAGACTCGAGAATTATAGACATGGTTATGATTAGTGTTGACCGTATTCAGTTACTTATTGTTGCTTCTTCCTCTGGTTTCCACTCCCTCACATTGACTGCAGAGACATTTTCTCTCTTGTTCGGTTGTAAGGGTGCTAGAATCCACATGCATATTTATTTAAGTTTTATTCCTTCAAACAGGAATTTCTTTTGAGATACGGTGCAATGAATGGTATGGATGAAAAACAACATCCATCACTGTAACAGAGGGACTATGATTAATTGCTGTGCTTCTCCTATTGCAAGCATTTTCAAGGGAATCATATCACAGTGGGAGAACTAGCTTTTGTCTTCAGTTACACGGGTAAAACACGAACAACATTTGTTATTTGTCTTAATGTTACGGTCTCTTTAGATCCATTTGGAAATCGTATTTATTATGCATGTGACATTGAAGCAGGTTCCCCTGGAATTCAGTGTAATTAGTGTGGAAATGACTGACTTTACTCACAACAGGGCTGATGACAAAGAACAGTAGTAGTGCAGTAGTGAGCGATGTCAGAGGCAAAGGGAAATATTCATCAATAAACTGAACAGCCACTTTGTTTCTGGGTGGTTCAACGAGTTCAGTCGCTGCCTGTTGGAAAAAAAAATCAAGCAACTTTCTGATCATGCACCCTGTATTTCCATAATCCCCCATGATTGTCTGGCTGCAGTTATTTAATTTTCACATCATTTATTATGCATAAATCAGGTGAGGACATTCATCTCTTCTCAGACAAGCACCTCCTCAGGTGTGTTTGAATAATTCAGTGGGCCCTCCCTTTACTGTGTGTAGATTGATCCACACTTTTGTCAACTTGTAATCATAATTAGTGGATTTGTAGCTCAGTAGGACACTACAACTCCGTGTGTGCAGCCTCTCTCTCTCTCTCTATGCTTTTCCCTTTCACCCTGATTTATTCCATCTCCATCCCTCTCCACTTACCTGTGTTTTTCCTGCCCCGATTTTTATCAATCTCCACTCATGCTCATTATTAATTTTCTTTTCCCGTTTTCCTTAACCCACATTCTCCCATTGGTGCACCTCTCAGTGTCCCAAGATCGGTCAGTTGCCACCTGGTTCCAAAGTGCCACAAAGGGCCAGGAAAAAAAAGACATTAAATTGACATCCAGCTGCTCATGCAGCATGATTAAATGATGCTGAGGATCCAAAAGTTTTACAATTGCAAAAATGAGGTTCATTTGTTGGTGAGATTCTTATTAATGAATGAGGTTTATGTCAGGTTTCATGACTTCAGCAGTACATCTCACGGTACAGTACAGTTGATGTGATCAGTAACATCAAATCATGTTGAGTAAGCCGGAAAGTTTTGCATTAACCACATATTTACCACATCTTTTCTCAGTCTTATTGAAATCTGTGAATGATTTCATTGTCATACTGTATAATTCTCTTGCCTCTGTCCTCTCCTCCAGGCTTACTCTGTGTATGACGAGGAGATTGGCTATTGCCAAGGACAGTCCTTCCTAGCTGCCGTGCTGCTGCTACACGTGAGTTGATGCGTTCATATATCAGCAGGGTCTTGCAGAAACCTTTTCAAACAATGTCAACATTTGAGAGGGACTGTTTTATTTTCTTTGAATGTCAGTATCTTTATAAGATTCCTCAACGCTGGACAAATGCCCTGGCATGCTTTCAGTGTCTTAAGTCTATGTCTGTCAGCTGTTGGAGTTTCATGTGTATAAATAATGTATAATGTGATCTGTTTCGTTTGCCTACACCCATTCTGGCCCCTTATAAACACAATGTAGACATTGCCAACACTGCCACCTAGTTGGCAAATAATGTTAATGGTTTGTCAAAAGCCGATTGACTTGGTGCTTAATCCATATGAAGCTGTTACTTTTTGACATTTACTTTTCTGTTTATACTTAACATATGTGAATATTACCTCATAGTACTGTCTCAGATGTTGTTTATATGTTTTGGCGAAGCAACATTTAATGGAAGCAATGCTGGTATTAGTGTTATCTGCTGTATTAGTGGATGTAAATTGCCATAAATGACTAATTATTGATTCCCATGGTTCCCTTTTAAAGATGCCAGAGGAACAAGCTTTCAGTGTCTTGGTCAAGATCATGTTTGATTACGGCCTCAGGGACCTTTTCAAGCAGAACTTTGAAGATCTACATTGCAAGTTCTTCCAGCTTGAAAGACTTATGCAGGTGCGTGTATGCGGTGAATTTTCAGATCTCAAATGCTTTTGTTTTTTTCCCCTGCCTGATTGTTGAAAAAGGTTGTTCTCTCTGTGTCCTTGTTATACCCCTCTATCTTCTCACGCTCTTCTCTTCCATGTACCTTTCCATCATGGGCTCTCCCTCTCCATTTGTCACTTCCTCTTTCTCTCCTTCTTTAACAGGAATATATTCCAGACTTGTACACCCATTTCCTGAATGTGGGTTTGGAGGCTCATATGTATGCCTCTCAGTGGTTTCTCACCCTCTTCACAGCCAAGTTCCCTCTTTACATGGTCTTCCACATCATTGACCTGCTACTGTGTGAGGTCAGTAGTAGAAGATTCTCTCTCTCTCTCTCACAGTGAGCTCTGTGTGATGTGTGAAGTGTGCCGGTAAGAAGAGTCTTTCAAAAGCTGTATGTCATGCCAAACTCCAGCAGCCTTCAGGGTCTTTGGTCAGAGAGGTGACCAAGGGTCTACAGAAACTCTTAACAAAGCTTCAGAAAGGATTACAAACATAATAAAAACCATGTTTGTAGCACTTCATCACTCTGGCAGTTGTGGTTGAGTCGCTAGGTGCACATTCTTGAATAAAGGGTTGCACATTTAAAGCACAAGAAAAAAGATTATTGTGGGAAATGGAGGGAAACGCTAGATTCTGGGCCTGTTCTGAATCAGCTTAAAACCCCCCATAAACTGGATTACTGTGGTGATAGATGCTGGCCGCAGCATTATGCAGGTACCATGAGACTGAGTACGTAATAGAATAACACAAGAATACCGAACGAGATTTAATTGAAGAAAACCTCCTCAATGCAAGGCACACATAAAACACACTCACAACAGAATGATAAGAATGTACCTGGTGCAGCTATCTCCACTATGAAGATCTCTGCACCACTATGAGCCACCTGTTTGTCTTAACTTAAACTTGTTTTTCGATTATTTAATTCTGCTCTCCTCAAACCTACCTTTAATTTCAGGGCATCAGTGTGATCTTCAATGTAGCCCTGGCACTTCTGAAGGTAAGGTGGTAGACTCACACACACACACACACACACACACACACGCACATGTTATATTTGGCATCACTACCATGATAGGTTGAATAATCAGAATTTGATGTTGAGGGCTCGTCTGTGCCATTTAAGCAACTTTTCTGGTGGTTTGTCTTTGTGGAGTGATAATTTATGTTGATTTTAAAATTTAAGATGGTTTCTTAAATCATTTATGTATGTTAATGTTTTACACATGCACATATATAATAATAATATTGTCTTTTAATTGATTAATAATTCATGATTTTTTTTCCCCCAGACATCGAAAGATGATCTCATCCAAACGGACTTCGAGGGTGCACTCAAATTTTTCCGTGTCCCAGTTCCAAAGAGGTATCGTTCGGAGGAAAACGCAAAGAAACTGATGGAACTGGCCTGTAGCATGAAGGTGAGTCTAATGTAGAACACATCAGCCGTACACCCATCTCACAAATCCTTGGGATTATTGTAATAGAATACAATGTAATGTATGATAGATTAAACTGGGAAATTTATATTAAATATTATTTGGTAATGAAGAATTTTAATACAATTTTTTTTTGTATTGTATTGTTTTGTTATTTTAACAAAGAGCATTGGATTTACAGTACTGAAAAAAAAAATGGCTTTCAGTCAGAGTACCCAAACAACAGGAAGCCAAGTGTAAATGTGTCGGTGTTTTTTATTTTTTATTTCCTTGACCAAGTGGAAGATGCTATAGAATACTTCCATTGAAGATTCTGTTGTATTTCAGCAGTGTAACTTGTTCACCTGTAGGGGGCAACATTGTTCTGTAAGATAACGTTACAAGATGCAAGAAATACACACGAACACACGAACACACACACCTGTGTCCTGACCTGTTTTTAATGGTCTGACCCAGTTAACAGGGCTCCACTTTTAGGTTTCTGCAAAGTTCTTAGTACAAAGTCAGTGAAAGGAGTCAAATGAAGTGTATTTTTTTTCTTTGAGAAGGATAGGAGCATTTTTCCTCATAGTTTAGTTAACACACATACAAGTCACATTTCAAAAGTGGTCTGTTATCAAGATGTCTTAATGCTCCTCTTAGTGGCAGCACTTGTGAACGTGAATTCATTAGGTGCCGACTGATGTTACATTTAGAACTCACATTTGAATCATGGTAGGCTCATGTGTCTAGATAAAGGGATTAGTGTTGGCCTCATTCACCTGATGACACTGGTTTCTGAATGGACCACAAATCTTCAGGTTCTCCACGTGCCCTTATCATTTAGTTTGGTTTAATTTACTGTTTATTTATTTGCCAGTGACAGTTGACATCAGTTTAATAAAAGAACAAAGGGACTGCGATTTTTTTTTAAATGGCACTTCTGTCTGTGTTTTTGATTCTAATTGGACCAAAAGAGTGGAGTGAAAAAGTGAAGTCAGCCACCGTGAAAGTGTTTTAGGTCTCATGGTTTCAGACTGGCCAATTGCAGCGCCTCATCTTGTCCCATTGAAGTGGGTGATATGGTAGCGTATCTGTGTGTTGTTTGTCTCGTTCTTCCTGAGATAGCTGGCATCTGTTAAGTCAGTATGAAGGAATTCAAACCCTTTGCCTCGAGCAGACTTTGCACCTTTGCACCGAAAATCTTTTTAACAACTTGTCTGTTTTTCCTTTATAAAAGAGGTTCTGGTTCAACAGTCTGACCTTGACCATTTGGCTTCTGACTTCAGTGGTGGAATGAAGGCACATACAAAAGAAAAAGAAACAGGCAGTCATGCAGGTTAAGGAATTGGTGGTACATGGAGCTTAATGTCTGTGAAAATCTGAGATCTTATAGTTCAGTATTTAGAGGAAAAATTCCCTTTGTCAGTGTGGTCAAAGGTTATAATATTTTTTTAAGTGTGTGAGCCAAAACACATTTGTTAGCTACAGTTAATTTATTCAGCAGACAATCTGGAGTCAAATCGGGGTCATTTATTTTATCTCAGTGTCTACCTGTTAAACTTTCTCTTCCTCTCTATTGACCTTTTGACTTCTAAAGTTGATATATGCAAATTTCTCTGGAAATTTTAATAAAATGTTAAACACATGCGCAGGCGAGCGCTGTGTATTTTTGTCATTACCCTTTCCCTTTTAAACCGGCCCAAATTTCTCCTCATAGCTACTAGAATGTGTATGTGGTCCTGATTGTTCCTATGTGAGGTGTTTCATTCTTACTTTTGTGTTTACATATCAAGATAGAGCTTTGTTGTGTTACAACAGTTGCCATTTTAAATATCTCCCCCATTATGCGTCTGCTACATTCAAATGCCACGATATATTCAGTTTCTAATTTGGTTGTGGAAATAATACAGAGGCACTGAAACAAGCATTCACTGAGTGAATGGTCCACAAGCGTGAATGGATCGGTTCGTTAGAGATCTGAGAGACAATGCGCAGTTTTACAGTCTCTGTCCCACTCTCAGTTTGTTATAGTTAGTAAATAATGCTATTGTGGCTGACCTGCATGGCGGCAGACATTTTTTTTGTTTTGAACTGTGCCATGGTTGCCGTGTTCCTAATTGCATTTCTAAGTTAGTTCTGGAGAACCATCTGCCCATCAGGGCTGAAAAAAGAATGATGGAGATGGATGAGGCATCTCCTGCCCTGTGTGACCTCTGTACTTTTTAGTCCCTCTCTGTCACCCACTTACAGAGCAGAAGGCGCCACCAAAATATACTTGTGCGCAGAGTACACACATGCAGACACACACTCAGATCAGGTTGACAGGTGGGACTTGCTGTCCCAGTTCTGCCATTGTTAGGTGCTGAGTGCTGGTAATATTTGGATCATTGGATTATACTGTAGAATAATACCTAACCTAGGTTTTAAAAACAGAAACATACAACCTTTCATTAATGTAGCAGCCATGACGAGAGCCATTAAAATCCACCAAAAACCTTTCAAGCACTGAAGAATAGCTGTTTGATTTAAAAGGTCATAGGTCATGTGTTCATAGATGTGCTTGTGTAAATGCTTTGTGTGCAGCCATGAGCATGTGTGCGGGGATAAAAGTGTGTAGGCGTGTCTCTTCGTGTAGGTTAGATTTTGGTATTCAAGCTCAGCAGTCAAAAAAACAATACAGCAACTCAACAAAACACATTATCACCAGCTTTACAGTACAATTCTCAAAAAGTGCATTTTATTCTATAGGATTTTTTGACAGTTGGGTTAAGCACATGTCTAAAAGTACAATGTGGTATCATCTGCGTAAAGATGTATTAGCATTTGCAGTTGTAAAAGAAATGTCTCATAAAGTTAATATGTCTAACCTTTGTTTTTTTTTTGGTTCTCCTCACTCTGTCCAACAGATTAGCCAAAAGAAGCTGAAGAAATTTGAGAAAGAGTATCACACCATGAGGGAGCAGCAGGAGCAGCAGGAGGCACCCATCGAGAGATACGAGGTAGATGTGCTTTAATGAAGCTCTATGAAGTTCTCCATTAAGTCTTAAAACCTCTTCGGGCGGCAGGAACCTTTGTGTCTTTGAGATTACTACGCCTGTCGAACAGAACAACATTGAAGTACTGCACTGCTCTGTTCTTTTACATCTTCACCAGTATCATTCCGTCATTGGTTGAACACTGAACAATTTCATCTATAACGATGATTAACTGCTAACGACTAACTTCTAACATCTCTTCTATATGTAATTACTGCAAAGATAAATGATCTTCATGTAGAATTTCAATGAAACTGCCTGTGCCTGTTAATGATCCACAAACAGTTTATGCCCCGTTAAATATTACAGACCACTTCTCGTGTGCGATCATGCTGTCACCTGATTACAGTTGCATGCTACTTTTAGAGAAACGCGTGTTGTTACTCCGCAGCCAGGAAGATCTGCTTACACATTTCCTCGCAGCTCTTTCTGATTAGCCTTTTCCCTCCTCTGTCATCTCTGCACTTTCCTTCCTCTCTCATGATTCCACACTCGTCTACGATCACACCACTGACATTCTCCGGTCACCCAGGCTTTCCTGCTCTAATCTTCCCCTTTGCTTTAATATTTGTCAGTAATCTGTTTTTCCTCCTCTCTCCGACCAGCGAGAGAATCGCCGTTTGCAAGACGCGAACATGCGTTTGGAGCAGGAGAACGATGACCTGGCGCACGAACTAGTCAGTAGCAAGATCGCCCTCCGCAAAGACCTTGACAATGTAAGCCACAGAGGAAGTGTGTGTATGTGTGTGACCTTTGTTAGGACAAGTAACAGAAAGTGGAACATGGTGTTTCTTGTTAGAGTTGCACAAGAACTTCAACAACATAAAGCTAAGGGTAAAAGCGTGTGGTTTTTTTCTTTTGTTTTTTACAGCAAAAACAGGTTGACCCAATTGTCACGATAACAAGTGTGTGCACAAGCACCGTCTGTGTGCGTGTGTTCAACCTGCTAATTTACAGATGGCTTAATTTACTCGAAAATAGAGACGAGTGAGAGAAAACGAAGACGACATTAGCATGAGTCTAACTTTCAATGAGCTCATGGTAGCGTGCGTGCATGTGTGTGTGTGTGTGTCTGTTTGTGCGTGTACCAGGCTGAGGAGAAGGCAGATGCCCTCAATAAGGAGCTGCTACTGACCAAACAGAAGCTGGTGGACTCAGAGGATGAGAAGAGACGACTGGAGGAAGAATCTGCGCAGGTTAGAGATTAGTTCAGGCTTGGATCCAGTTTTGAAAACTTTTTCCAGGGTGCACAGCTTAATGTCTAAAATATATGCCGGATTTTTTAATATTTATTTTATGTGACAAACATAGTTACAAATAGCAGCAGACGGAAGTCTTTGAACATTATTCCTCAAATCAAACAGAGCATCAATTCCTCCTCTCTGGATGAATGTGTTAATCTATAAAACCACCTGCTGTAGTCTCTGCTGGGAATGAATAACTGCAGACTCTTGGGACTCACAGCACTCCATTGCCTGTATATCAGGTTCGTAAGCTGTTTTCAGATTACTAGGCTGTAATTTATATTTTCATACTTGAACTACAGCCAGACACTACTTTAGTGGAAGACAACTCACGGGAAGAAAAATCATCTGCTGACCCCAGAATCCAAAGAAAACTGTGATTAGAGCCATTAAACCAGGCATAAATGTCAAGCAGAAACATCTGTTTGTTTCACTGTTATGCCTGTCAGATTGTCTGTGTCAGGCCATAACATTTAGATAGATGTTTGTCATGTCATGTTATCCTTTTGGTAAAAAAAAGAAAGAAAAAGAAATAAGACCACCTTTGTTGTCTTTTTTAAAGTCCACAAAATATGAAACTTCCTTCATCTCTGCTGTTATTTTGCCAAGATCCACTCTGTAATGGATCCCTGCTGAGGATGTATAGAGGGCATGACTTTGCCATGAGCTTCAAGCCTGCCAAACCCTCTGCGCTTTACTTGTCATGGCAGCCACTCAGTCTCCGGGGCCTCTGACACAGCCTCCTGTCGTGGATTTCTGCCCTGCAACAGCCGACCTTTTTTTCTGTACACATATGTTTGTGTGTTTCCACAGTTGAAGGAGATGTGCAGAAGAGAACTCGATAAGTCTGAATCAGAAATCAAGAAGAACGGCTCCATTATCGGAGAATATAAGCAGGTACGAACTCTACATTTGAATGCATTTCTGCCCCAATTTCCGCACAGCAAGTCACATTGATAATCACATTAACTCTTTGTGAAATTACATTGATCAGTCACATAAAGTCATTTGGATTAACATGTTGGTCTACAGTGAAGTGATATCAGTGAAGTATCTCCCTTTGATCGTAAGTATATTTTACACAATCGTTATGGAGAAACAAATGAGTGCCAGTTGTAGTTCATTGAGTACGCCAAACCTTTCATATGCTAAGCTAAGCATCATATAGACACTGCCTCACATTCTAGTCGAGTTTCTTCCCCAACCCAGCCGTGAAATGACCTGCTGCAAATTTGTATAAAATTGTGAATTTAATATTTATTTGGATTGTCTAATGTCTCTGTTAAGTTGGTTTCTGTCCTTATCCAAGCCCCTGAAGCTCAATTCTGAGAGAAGACTAGACATAAATAATTGGAATAATATATACTTAAAAAATAGATTTTGCCACAGTTTTCATTTTTGTTATTATTACTATTATTATTTTTCAGTTTTCTTGGTAAAAGGTGTGTAATTCGATAAATTAATTGGCCCTATCCTGAACCTAAAAAGCCTTTGATGTGTGAGCACATTTTGAGACTGTGCCTCCAAATTCTCTAGCTGATTTTCACATCCTGTCACTTCACGCTCAGATAAAACCCAACCATCATCACACAGACATTACGCAACAGTCGAGCTTGTATCGCTTCCCATGGAAGCAGGCAGAAATGATGATAAGAGAGTGGTTTTAGAAACATGCCTCACCTTCAACCAAATCCAAAGATATTGGCACGGAGGGACAACAGATTGATGCAGGAGCTAACATAGAGGAGAAGTGTGGATGTGTGTGTTTGTTGGTGTGTTGTAGCTAAAAGCAGCCTTCAGATTGCTCACACACAGCTCTGTGCAAAGTGTGAAAATGAAGCTTGGTCCTCCTTTGGCAGGAGAGACGGGGCTGATAGATGAGGAGAGGGAGAACATGAACAAAACTCCTTTGAGGAGAGAGCAGAGGGAGGACAGCGGGACTCTGGGTTTGACGAGGTGTGGAATGTCTCAAAATAGTCCTTTTGTGTTGTTTTTTTTCCAACCCACATAACATAATTATTCCTCACTTAGACTCAGTCATAAAATTATATTTGTTTTGAGATAAAAACAATAGAGTGGTGTATTACACCGGTGGGGTCTGTGTCAATCTACACACCCAGCGAGGTGCTGCACAACTTAACATTTAATTTTCTGCAGATCAAACAAAATTTTGATACTGGATAAAGCAGACAGCAAAAAAATTGTGAGCATGTCGTAACCAACTGAAGAGGCAGGATTTACAGGCAGCAGGATGAGATTTATTATTGGTTGTAGATTTATAAAATAGATTCAAACTGAGATCCTCGGGTGGAGGAATGAAATTACTTTATAATCCGAGACACGGCTCAGTCCTACATGAGCCTGACCTATTACCAGAAACGAGAACAAAGCTGCTTATTAACATGACAAAATAATAAATACGCAAAAAATTTACCATAGCACAAACCAAGCAAGTGCTTTGAATTTAGCAGCCAAAGAGACGAAAAAGGTGATCTAGACACTGTAACACGACATGCTCTCTGTTTTTCTGCTCTCCTCACCGCGTCCCTCTCATCGCTTCTATCAAGTATGGAATATACGGCACGTAAAATGCTTGATCGCATTGTGGTGTTTCGTTATGAGGCTGTGGAGCTCAGGTGAAAGCCGTGAGTGAGAGAGGGAGGGGCACACTGCAAGATAAAGAGGGAAGAGAACCGCGGTGATGGGTGAGGTAGAGAGATGAGTACAGTAATGGCAGCTGGAGGAAGACAGCGATTGATATGTGCTGGGCTAAACGTACGGAGATAGATGTACGGATGGATATTAGAGGAGGAGGATGAAGAGTGATGTATGTGCCACAGGGAAGGCAGAGAGCAGGAACAGATGGATAACGTGATCCGTCGTACCTGTTAAGATGACTCATGTCACATTGATCTCTCTGTTAACTGGCAAGCTGGAGCAGATATACGAGGCTCTGCCTGTGTGTGTGTGTTTGCATGTTTACAAGAGGTGTGTGTGTGTACGTGTGTGTGTGTGTGTGTGTGTGGTTTATGGGTATAGAGGCACAGCCGCGCAGGTGGAAAAGAGGACCTCATGGCAGCACTAATGGAGTAAGAGGATGAAATCTGATTAGACAGAGAGACACACACAGACAGACAGAAACAGAGAGATACAGACTGTGTAGTGCACAGGGATCAGAATACCAACAGACTCGAGCAGTGTGCAGGAGCAGATGTGTGTATTCATATTTATTTGTGTAGCTCTGAATGTGGTCCAGAGCAGAAGTGTGATCGTTCTACAGTCTCAGTAGGGCCACACCTCTAAAAATTCACTTCATGTGGACAGAATAAAAGGCAGCGGCATGGAATATCTGGTTAAAGCGGTGTCCCTTTAATCACGTTTGAACAACAATTTTTTGTCACACACTATAATCAAATGTTGTCATGATAGGAAATGAGTGGAGCAGAACTCTGTAAGTCTTTTGACAATCATCAGTCCAGTAATGGTCCGGTTCCTGTGTTCCATGTGGTGGACTGTACTCTCCGGTTTGTTCAGCTGATTATCTCAGCAGCGATGGCTCGGACTTCTCAACAGTTGAATGGTTGATTAAGTGTGGACGCCCGAAGTGAACGAAATCAGCTGCATCACTCTCTCTCGCTCTCTCTCTCTCTCTTTGTGGCTCCTATAGATCTGCTCCCAGCTGAGCGAACGACTGGAGAAACAGCAGACGGCCACCCGAGGAGAACTAGAGAAAATACGAGTGAGTTTTACACTCGCACACACACACTCGCACACACCTACATTGAAACATGGCTGAGCGCACCCATGTGTGCGGCAAATTAAGAGCCAGAAGTATCTGTGGAGCATAATTAAAGGGCTGAGCAGTTGGAGACAAATGTGTTATTATAGTTACTAATTTAATAATTAAAGCTATAAATACAGTTCTACAAATTCTAGACTGCTGTCAGGGACCTTACGTCATGGTCTTAAAAGTCTGTCACCACATTTATGTGCATCGTATGTTGTCTGTGCTGCAGTTGAGGCAAAAATGTGACATTTACAACAATAGACCGAATTGGATTCTCTGATTGGCTGAACATATTTGAAATGCACGCGGAGGTGGCTAACGGATTGTAAAGTTTACATGTCGGAGTAAATCCAGTCTGTTACTCTGAGGAATCCTTTGTTGTTTTATGTTCTTTTCAGTCTTAACTGTGCCTTACATAACATGCGAAAAGAGGATTTATAGCTTTAATCAGAGTATAATCAAACATTTAACACGCTGGCTGGAATTCATCAGCATCTTGACACAAAGCTCACCTATTCTGAGAAATCTGGAGTAATTCTAGTTATTTCAGGAGAGATTTACAACAAATCCTGAACAGGGATATTGTTATAACTGTGTATTAAGCGTCATCTTTTTTTATCTTTCACAGTTTTTTTTATATAAAACCAAATTCCTGTGGAAAAAAATGAGTATATAAATTTGTGATTTGTTTTTTCCTCTGAAATGAATCGCTCTCTTCCGCTGCAGAAACAAAAACGAAGTAGTCTCCAATACATCATCATACGCTAGGATTCATGAAATCGTAAGATTACATGTTAATCTCAGTCAGTCAAATGTTACTTAACCTCAAACCACCAGTTCTGGCATGATCTCTCTCAACAGATTAGTTTATGTTGTAGGTCAAAAACATTGAAATCTCTCAAAACTATTTAGAAATCAACTCAATGAGCCGTTACAGCATCTCTTATTACAAGGTACCAACCATACATTTATGATGCCATAAATAACAATCACACGTGGTGGAAATGGGTGCTCTTCTTCACCTTCACTTTAAACGTCGAGGGTATGTTACAGGTATGGAAAGTGTCTTCTTTCCATCTCTTTCTCTCGATGCGCAGTGAAAACAACAGAATAACAATACAGCCACTGCAGCGAGAATGTCAGCTAGTGAATTTTCAGCACATTGGGTGTGAAGGGACAGCGATGATCGGTGAATAGAAAAGTTAATTAGAACTACTTTCCGTAACTTGTGTAAAATGACTGCACAGGGAAGTAACTTCATAAACTGACACAGTTTCATTCAAAGGACGTGTATTTATAACATGATAAGAACAGTGCTATTAACTGTTAACGCATGACGCTATCGGCGATTCTCCGCCGAGGTTGTCAATAGTTGTCGGTACGGTCGCTGCATGTTTGATCAGAGGTAAGGGAAATGTGTCTCTGATGGTCATCAAGTGATCAATCTTCAGTACAGGCCACAAAGAATTCTGCCCAGGCAGCAGGAAAAACACAAAAGCTAACAAAACTTAACAAAAAAACAAGTAAAAGTGCCATAACGTGATGTTATCTAGCAAAAGTATTCAACAGTTTGTTTTGTTTTTATGGTTTGAGTGACAAAATGTGTGCAAACCACAAAATTTTTCCACAACAAAGACAAAAGTCGTACTTATTTTTGAATGTTTTTCTCTTCTTTCTTTTGAAGCGAAAAGCTGGGAGAAGTGCAGCCGTCACCCTGGTAATTTCTGTGTTGTTGTGTTTTTTCTCCTCGTCTGCCTGTAGTCCAAAGTGGACGGCTGTGAGCGGTGCAGCGGTCTTTTTAACAAGGAGGGCCGCGTGCGGGTTGCTGTCAGCACGACGCCAGCAGGGGGTCCCGAGGAGACGGACGAGGAGAAGGAGGGACTGAAGAACCAGCTGAGGGAGATGGAGCTGGAACTGGCCCAGACTAAACTACAGCTGGTGGAGGCCGAGTGCAAAATCCAGGTAGAAAAACCAATCCACAGTGACGAGAGGATCCAGGCAGGTGGAGGACTCACACAGTCTTTACCTGGGATTTTTTGTTCAGGAAGAGCCCCCAGTTAGGGCCGGAAAAACGTGTCAAAATATTAACACAGCCTTGTTATCCTCCCGGGATGTAGATGATGAGGTTTCTATGCAAAACCTTTGGGCTGCTTGTTAACTTCTTCTTTTGTTGTATTCTTTAGTGGAGTTGTGCAAGAAGTGCAGAGTTGTAGAAGTTTTAGTATCGATACTAGCAAGTTCCTCCCTTCTGGCCAAGGGATTCAGTCAGCAGATCCTGAGCTATAACGACTCCGCTAGCGTTTGCTTGCAGCGGCAGATTTGAGGGCTTTAAAAACTCCAGAGTGTTTAGGTTTTGGTCAATTTTCCAGTGCCCGTCAGCTAGAGAGGATTAAACTCTGGTCTGCCCCCTAGTGGAACTACTTTCTCATCATTCAGAATCTGCATCCGTTTTATTGGCGTACGCATACGAATTTGACTCTGGTTATCAGCGTCACTTTTTTGTGCTTTTCTTACAAAAGGCACGACAGACAGAGATACATATTTAAAATGTATACATTATTTACAGCGGTATATAACACTGTTGTGAATCTCTGCTCCGAGGCCGATCCGCTACAGATCTCCATATGTTGCCCACGATCTGATACATTAAAGATTAAAACAACGTATGCAGCAACTATTAATGCCACACAGTCCGATTCACCCCAAATTCGATACGTTGCAATTCAACACAACGCAACACAATTCAGCTCGATCCCTGACTCACACATTAGGATGCTCAAGATTAACAACAATGAGGCACCGTGCAGTATGAAGTTGCCTCTTGAGTCCTAAACGTCCTCTTTTCCCCTGTCAGGACCTGGAGCACCACCTGGGTCTGGCCCTCAACGAAGTGCAGGCCGCGAAGAAGACCTGGTTCAACCGAACACTCAGCTCCATCAAGACAGTGACTGGGACACAAGGCAAGGAGACCACCTAACCACATAACACCAGCACCCCGTCAGCCGGTTTCAACCGGGCCACGTCTGGTGCTCCGTACAACTCATCATGCCGAAACCTCGGGACCCCAAACTTAACCCGCTGGGCCATAACTTTAACTTGAAACCCTGAGGTCGATCATTACTACAGACTGACTGTGTTAATTGTTCCTCATCCAAAACCTCCCTTCCTTCGCCCCGCCCCTCCCCTCCCCTCTATACACCCCATCCGATTCTTCCTTGCCCTCCTGAGTCCTGTGTGACCCAAGTGTGCTAATGAAGGGGGGGAGGGGTGATGTACAGCAGCACCACCACTTTCCCCAAGAGAAACGACGTGCTTGCACCAATCCAAGAGAGAAAAGCGTCAAAACCGTAGAGAAACGCTCCGTCGATTGCTGTCTGTGTACTGCTGACGTCAAAGACCGGTGGAGGGAAGGTAAGACGTCCGGACCGTAGCTCTCCTCCTGTTCTTTGTGCTCCCCTCTAAACTACTGGCACAAACAAACGAGTCTCCCGTTAATTTTTGTTCGAGGTACGAGAGTGAACCGACGCCTTTTCAGGACTGAGCTTTTTCCCCGTTTACGTTCAACAGTTCCTTTCTTTTCTGTGTGTCCATGCGAAGACGACGTGGGCGTGTGTGCGCGCACCTTTCTGTTCTATGTTGATGCGTCCTGTGTATGGATGAGCGCGCGCACGTGTGTGAGACGGTTTGTTCGAATGGATATTTAGTTGACTGAAAAAGAGACATTAAAGTGTGTGTGTGTATATCAGAGGCGGAGTGAGCAGGTGAGAGTCCAAAGGAAACAAAAAGCACTTAGTGTGTTCCGAGTGTGTGCATGCATGTAAGGGGAAACGTTTTCCTGCTCGCCTCCTTCCCTTTAATGTTGAAATGTGTACATGAATGATGCTGAAGAGACGTTTGCTGACAAAGCCTCGACCTGAAAGTGGATGTCGACGATGCTAATGGACACGAGCGTGTCACGTACAGAGCCGTGGAAACACGAACGCCGCCGTGGTCGCCGCTCCTCACGTTCGCTCTCAGCCCCGGTTTGCTGGATTTGGATCTTCCAGCACAAATAAAAAGAAGAAGCTCCAAAACCGGCAAACTTCCGCCGGCGACGCGGCCCAAACGCACACGTACGCAACACTGTCACTCAATGCCGTTTACCACCTCAACCTCCC
>OMNV01013879.1:0-10434 GCA_900303265.1 Brotula barbata
ACTACAACCACAAACCCAACAACCACCACAACAACCGCAGAACCTACAACTACTACAACCACAAACCCAACAACCACCACAACAACGGCAAAACCTACAACCACCACAACCACAAATCCAACAACCACGACAACCACCGCAAAACCTACAACTACCACAACCACAAACCCAACAACCACCACAACAACCGCAAAACCTACAACCACCACAACCACAAACCCAACAACCACCACAACAACCGCAAAACCTACAACTACTACAACCACAAACCCAACAACCACCACGACCACAAACCCAACAACCACCACAACCACCGCAAAACCTACAACTACCACAACCACAAACCCAACAACCACCACAACACCTGCAGAACCTACAACTACTACAACCACAAACCCAACAACAACCGCAAAACCTACAACCACCACAACCACAAATCCAACAACCACGACAACCACCGCAAAACCTACAACTACGACAACCACAAACCCAACAACCACCACAACAACCGCAGAACCTACAACTACCACAACCGCAAACCCAACCACCACCACAACAACCGCAGAACCTACAACTACCACAACTGCAAACCCAACAACTACCACAACCACAAACCCAACAACCACCACAACCACCGCAAAACCTACAACTACCACAAGGCCTGCAATAACTACAACCAGGACACTCCCTACCAAAACTCCCCCACCTACTGTGAACACAGCTCATCCAACCCTGAGGCCCCCGGTGACTAAAAACGAAGATCGCAGCACAGCAAAAATCTCCACATTTGCCCCAATAACCAGAGCAATCGACGGAAACCACAGCGACGTTCCCACAACGAGTGGAGGGAGACACTCCACTCACGATCCTGCAGCAGACAAAACTACAACCTTAGACTGGCCTCACAAAACCACAGACCCCACGGACAATGTGACATCACCCAGCGGCGGCTCTGGTGCCAGCGGTGACTGGGTGCCCGGATGGGGCATCGCTCTTTTGGTGTTAGCCGCTCTCATCCTGCTGCTGCTCATAATCATCTTCATCATGATGGTGAGTTATCGTGCACAGATTTATAATTTCTCATCGCGTGTGTTGATGTAAATAACAGCTGGTTCGATAAAAGCTGCCCGGTTACAGCACATGGTACATTCTGATTGGTTGGAAAACGCGACATCAGACCAAGATATATTGGCTACAAACTGCAGTATTATCATATTTTTATGGGAAACACTTTGATGTTTTCAAGGCACACAAAGTGGGAAGCAAAAGGAAATTCCCATGTACGTGTTAGGGGATCGGCTAATCCACTCTGCACCAAATCTAGGTCCAGGTTTTCAGGCCTGAATTTGACGTGCTGTATCCTCTTCAGTCCCAAATGTATTCAAGTTTGCACCAAGAGCAACCTTCCACACCCCTCATTTGAATCAGATTTGTTCGCTGACTTGAAAATATGCCGCACTGTGATGCTCACGGATGTAGTGACTCATCTGTAGCCTGACTCATTTGGGATGGAGGTGCAGGTTCGGTCCTTTATCATCTGTCTTTGAGGCGCTCCACGTGGGACCTGGATTCATGGAACTGATCAAGATTCGTTCAGCGTATCATCTTTTTGATTCTCTGTTGTCTCAGGTGCTTCGATGGTGTTGTAGTAAATCAGACAGTGGTTCCACGGGCGCTGCTGAAGGTCCATATCACGATGAAAAGAAACAGCCTCCCCAGGACGCCCTGCCAGTGTACTCCCTCCAACCTCCGGAGACCCCTGTCATTTTTGTAAGCACTCTGAGGACATGTTTGTACAGTGACACAGTTTCGGTTTTTGTTTCTTTCTAACACTTTATGTAAGATTACAAAGAGAAGATTTGTGGTCATTTCAAATATCATAGAGCTTGATTTAAAAATTCCATCCTTTCAAACTCTTTCAACAGGGGGAAACGCCCAAAAGGAACAAAAGTGGTTACTATTCAGTGAATCCCTGAAGATCTTCAGATCAAATGGAGCGATGGTAGGTGGACTTTTTAATCCACCGTGATACAAACTCAAGTTCATTCAATCTGGTCTCACCTTGAGCTTATGGTTATCCATTTTTATGTCCAACAAAAAAAAAACACATAACAAATTTCCTGAAATATAGGATTGATGGGAAAAATAAAACGAAATAAATTAGACATTACAAACAATAAAATGATTAACTAGGAGCCTAAATCCAACCCCTGTGCTCGTCTAAATTAGGCCCTTTTGTGTCTGTTGGGCCGTTTTTAAATTCTCCTACAGTTGAAGTTCATCAAAACTCAGTGAATATTTTCATGTAGGCATCAGCACCGATGTTTTTGTTCATTGTTAGAGATGCATGTTTTTTCACGTGATGTTAGCACGATGATAAATGACTTAACAAATAAATGCACACTAGATACGATCTCTGTGACCCCTCCCAGCAGAGGAGCTTAATCATGGCTTACTCATGACCATTTGTTTTGCCGTCTCCAAGGTGTTGTCTAACGAGAAGCAACAAAAGAAGGCTGGGTTATGCGTGTGAGTGTGTAGGTGTGTGCACATGAGTGCGTGTGTGCTTCTGTATGTGTTTATGAGGCGCAACCTTGTTAGTCAGTATAGGCAATAAAGCAGGAAAGATGTTGACGACCGTTCTAAATGAGAGCGACGTATATGTGATATGACATAACAAAGTAAACAAAGTAAGAATATGTTACTAAACAAACCACACACACACTAACCACCAGATAACTATGAAATATTACAGCACAATATGGCTTTATTTTCTATTCATCCATTTATGCACAATGATGATTTATTGCACTGGATGTTGTTTATCCAAAACTAAACCTGGGCTGCTGTTGTTGTTGTTGTTGTTGTTGTTGACAGACAGGCTGTGGAGACAACATGAAGAGAGATGAACTCCACCAACCAATGAAAGAACCGCCTGGATAGATACGACTTCTAATGATGAGCAATATCAATAAATATTGTTTATTGCTCATCTTATTATTATTTTATGGGATGTTTCAGCTAAATAAACACAACTATAATTATAAAAGCTAATTATTAATATATACATAAATAACAAGTGAATATAACTTGCTTGCCTGTGTACTCTGGGTCAGTAAGTAACATTTGACGTGAATGGTTGGGTGGCGTATGTAGTAAAGTATAGACAATATACTGCTTTTGGTGGGGGATTGTGTACATTTCGATATATTTTATAATTTTCCATAGTTGGCCTGATGATTTCTTAGTCTAGATGCCTTCTGTGATTAATTTAATTCATTCAAAGTGAGAAAAATTATATTTTCTTTAAGGGGAGAGCTACATACAGTACGTTGCAATTGTTATGATGTTTGTTAACCTTTTTAAATTGCACTAAAAATCAAATGAAATCTGTCTCAAAGAGGAATAAAGGACCTTCACTGTATTTTGTGCTTTTGAGCTCTTCTTCATAAATGTGTGTATCTGATTTTACTACCAGAGTGCAGTAATCCATCCTTCTTTGTTGTTCTTGTAGAGTTTGATCTTGATCTGCTCTACCTGTGAAGTACCATGAGATCACTTTTGTTGTGATTTGGCTCTATATAAATAAAATTGAATTGTTGAAATTGAATTGTTAACATTAATATTGTAATCTAGATTATATAGATGGATGGAAGTATAGATGGATGGAGGGATTATAATCTCATAGTCCCTCTACACTTACAAGGTAAATTCATACTGGTTGACTGTTTTTATTTGCGTCAAGATACTCAATATGTTGTTGCAGTGGTGAAACAGAAAATGTCTCACATACACAGTGAAGACAAACAATCTGTACAGTTCAGGTCCACAACAACTCGTGTGTTTTGTCTCCTCTCCTTTAGCTTTACACAAAATAACTGATAGCAAAGAAGGCTCCTCCCTAGATGTATTTTGACCTTGGCCTGTGACCTTGACCTCTGACTGATTTAAGAAAACAATCAATAGTGAGTTATGGCCATAACAGTGATCACAACACACTCATCTCCTGCTGCTGAAATGATTTTATTTATTTGACTTTATTTTTTTAATCTCTCCCTCTGGTGTAACAGCAGCATCTACTAGTTTCAGTGGTTATGGTGTGTACTCAGAAATAACTGTGCACATAAAGAATGATAGCTTTTCGTTACATTCTGTCTACAGTAACTAATGACTCTGCCATATAGAGTTGTATTATTATATAACTGTATATTATATTTCTAATAAGGCTTGATATGTCCTCAATGAGTGACAGAGCAGACAGATGTTTCCCCAAAGATAAGAACGATCTGACCATTAATGTTACTTTATACACTGTAACCTTCTCTGGGGGAGAAATGAAAATGCATTTCTTCCCAGTAGGTCCGTGCACAAGTCCATTCCATAACAAAAGCACTATAATTATATAATCAACCAAAGCTTTTAGTAGGATTTTTTCTTTTAAACCACCGTTGGGCCCATCTTCATAAACAGCGGAGGTCTACCTGAAGTTCCAATGAAATGACCAAAGGCACCAAAGCCACCAAATATATCAGTATGCATTCTGGGGAATCCGGAATAGATTTACTATAAAGCGTTTTGGGATTTTTTTCATGGCTACGTGGTACACCCACTTATGAATGGATTATAAATGTAAAGTCCTATTACATTTATCCAAATTCCTTTAAATAACACTGCACTGCCCTAAAGTGTATTCATAACAAATTAATTTACCTGTGTATATCTTATATCATATTTACATGTCAATCATCATTTATACAGTATGTACAGGGCATCTTAGTCAAATAAATAAATAACTAGTTGTATTTTTTCCCTCCGTTGGGTGGACTGGATCGCTCTGATGGCGTCGAGGTGAAATGTCTGATCCTGTTTTGAGGAATGTCAATATTTGATGGTGATGCACGTCACAGGCTTTATGACGACAGCACGTGTACGTACACACACACACGCAGCAGTTCTGTTAGCCGATTATTATCTATTGTTTCAATCCCATTGTAGCTCCGGAGTAAAGCACGGTCTGAAAACTCCCACTCGGCCTTTTCAGCAGGCGGTGTTGCCCTGTTGTTTATCAGCGCACAAATCCAAAATGATAAAGCGTGTATCAAAGAGGGGTGCTGAGTGTTGTGTGTGCGGTCTCTCATTAACGGCACTCATTCTTCCATGAATTTACTCAGAGCCATTAACGGGGAGATTAATTGCTGCTGCTTTGACGCCAGAATGGAAGAAACACAAAGGGAGTGTAAAAAACACAATGCAGGGTGTAACCAAATACAACGCTAATGTGGCCACATGAATGGACTAAAAACCATGGACACACTCACACACGCAGACACACACATTCCAACATATAACCTCTAGGATTCCCTTGGATTATACCTGTGAATGTTCTCAGTGAAGCTGTAAATTCAGGCTGAGACGATGCCATCTGTAGCCTGATGTCAGTGTTACGAGTCTATTCTAGTAGATATGGATGCAGTAGATGTGGAGGATATACAGCAGTTCAGTGATTTACACTGAAAAGAGAAGCTAATCAGTCATTTGTTATGATATCAAAAACATCCTTTGTGCAAACGTATTTGGTAGGTACGGAGAATGGGAGGATAACCAGGAATAGAGAGAGGACATCTAGGGGAGGACACCTCCATAAACAGCCCCTCATGGTGACACTGTGTGTTAAAACTCTACTTGGTGTCTTTTGGAAACTATACAGAGTGTAAAAGACACCAAAGCCTCATATCATTTAGTCTGAATACACAAAGTATTAAAGTAATATATCAGTTACTCTGAAGACATTTATTTATCTCTATCAATGAAATGATATTATCAGTTTGGCAGATGTGAGAGTTTCACGGAATCTGATGTCAGACAAGTGATTTGGAAAAGATCGCAAATACACAGATGTGATTATTTGAATTTAGGAGCACTCAGAGGTGCCACAAAATCACAGCTTTTCATGCAACGCAATGATGATAAACGTGATGTAAAGGAACCTTTAACAGTCTGTCACTCCATCACTATCTACAATTGAGTTATATCTATATCTATATATCTATATAATTACATTAAGCAGCTCAAATTTGATTTTCTGCTCAACATTTAATATCTATTCGTGTTGGATTATTTTATTATATTTGGACCAGTTTTGACCAAGCATGTTGGAAGGTTGGGACACGGAGGAATCTATAAAAAAAATTGTCCAATTCTTTCTTCCTCGCTCATTTAAAGTGATCAGATTCTGTATTTTCAATGTGTTTGTGTCTCTCTGTGCTTTTATTGTTTAATCTGCTCATGTTTTCATTCTCTGTGCTGTTATTTATTTGACTGAGACTAACATAGACTGACATTAACTTACGTATATGTAACACAGTTCAGTTTGGGAACTACAGAATACATTTACATTGTTGTAATTGTTGCGTGTGCATTTATTGTTTTTGCCCAGTTGATGATGTAAGTTTCCTACGTGTCCATTCAGACGCCTTCAGACCTGTAAATCTCAATGCCAAATAAATATTCTCAAAAATGCTCCGTCTTACCAAAAAATTGCATGTTTCCCCCCAAAAAGTTGTAAATTCAATGAGCATCCCTTTAAAGATTCACCAAAGGCAAAACACACAAAACTACATAAGAAATTAAATCTGGATTCATTTTATTTAACACAAAGTTGAAACAGCACGGATAGTGATGATAGTGATGATGGTGATGATGGTGACGATGGTGAATGTTCCATATGTAGCGTGTGTGTCTTATTTACGGTCAGGTCAGGGTAAATCATCGTTCCCACTAACACTGATCCGTAGCGTCACTCTAACATGGTGTACTTAGCCTAGATGCTGTGTCATCACACGTCAAGTGTTGAGGAAAACTGGGCTGTAAACTTGTTGCCCTGATTTGAAAATATTTACATGTTTGTGACAGGAACACCCACATTAAAACTTTGTATCTGTGTGATTTTCAATATCTTGCACTGCTGCTATCTGTTTATATCTATATACTGTACATTCTGTTGCTCATATTGATACACGACTCACCATGCAAAGAGGGAAAAACTGCAGAATCATTATTACCACTTAGGACATCTCAGATATAGCCGATTAACAGAAAATCCATCGTGGCATTACACGGCCAGTAGAGGGCGGTGTGTTCAGGTTCACACGATCTCTATGGGTTCCACCTGGGGTTCGGTGGGCGGGCTGGAGATGTCCTCCACCTGGTCCGAATCCGGTTCCGTCACGACTACTGCCACCTGCAGACGCACAATTTTAATACTTCTTGGTCAGAGTGAAGTTTCAAAACAATATTTAAGATGGAGATCTGCTTGACATTACATAGGATTGTCAAATAGATGATGGGATGAGATTATTAATAACATTTTGTAACATTTGTAATATCATTATAATATTGTGAAATAGTTTAAATGCAGGAAAGTCATTAAAAGAAACGATCATGATTGCCTCTGCTTCTTAGGTCATCATCTCTTGTCTTAACTGTAGTTATAAATGTGTTATGATGACTGCAGCCTTGTTCCTCTCAGCTATGTGGTTGTGTGTTGATGAAATACTCAGTTTTAACAAATGGAACCCAATGACACGTGGACCCAATTTAAAGGGGACTAAAATATCAAAGAAGCTCATTTGACTCATTTGACATGAAAATAGGACCTTAAACTCTTTTTTTCTGGGTACCTGTGATGCAGCTGGTTCTGCTCCAGCTACAGCCGCCTGAGTGGCTCGGACAGTGGGAGCTGGCGGGGGGCGAGTCTGAGGATAGACGGGTCGCTGACTGGGAGCCTGCAACAAAGACACACACTGAATTTACTCCAGCTGAACACTCTCTTGTTAAACAGTGCACAAAGTTCATCACACAATTCCAGCAACATTCTACCTCGGAAACATCGAGTTCCTCTCAGTCACAGTACCTGCTGCTGTCAGTCACTGGAAACGAAGACTTACAACAACACTCTCCTTTTTATTCTCCTCCTTTTGTGCCTCTTTTTGGGTCTTGTGGCTCTTCGGTGACCCTCTAATCATAATGTGATCCACCTACGCCATAAATACTCAGGTCAGGTCTTGGTCAGAGTCACGTCTCTGTGGTGGTTTTCATCCATCCATCCACTCTGTTCCTACATTGGTTTTGCTTTAGATTACTCTATTTCAGAATTCTCACATTACCATGGCGATACAACATGATGCGATGGTGGCGTGAGAAAAGATTGAGATTAAGATTAAAACTGCTGTCGGTGCGTCTTAAAGGTATCAGAGCTCACCTGGGTTCCTCCCACAGAGAGAACGCTGAGTCCAAACAGCATGGCAGTGATGCAGATTAACAGCTCCAGTACGAGGAAGATCACCAGTGTACCAAGGATCCCATCAATCAACAGCTGGCCAGCACATGATGGAAACAGGAAGCACACTCTACATAACTTTAGAAGAGACTTTTCTCGCTGCAGCACTGCTTATTTCATGAGGAAAATCTCAATTTTAGGTTTAAATGTTGTCACAGGTTGCATATTTCTGCACAGAATCACATCTCAGTCAAAAGGAGTAACCTATCTGAGCAAAGTATTAGTTGGTAACATTAGTCAATCACTTACTTTACACTTTTGCTCGATCAGCCCAGTGCATTTCCTGAAACAATGTTGCTGCAGTGGACAGTAAAAACAAAAAAAAACATGGAGTATACGGTTTTCTCCCACAAACGAGGAATTCATTTGACTATACTTCATGAAAAGTGCATTCATGCATCAATGTTCTGTGTATGCTGGGTCACCTGCCACAGGAACTCATAGTGTAAAGAACTTCCTGTGCTTGTTTTGACAAAATAAAATGACATCATGTCTCTAAAGACTCTGTTCTCCTGCAGACGTTTTATAGCTGCTGCTGCTGCATTTCATCACTTGACTCTTTAATAATTCATCTGTTTTTTTGCATCCGTGGCCACAGAGCTGCTGTTCTACAAATACAAAAATGTATCGATACGCACGGTGTCTTTGACTCTACATAAACTGTACTGTAATCTCCTCTATCAGATTATTCTTTATTTACAGCATCGATGAGCTGAGATATGGGATTCGATGGAATCCCTACAACAAATAAATACAATGTACTCCAGTACTGTCATGTATTGTATTGTATGTGTTTCAGGTATTCTATTCACACAGTAGAGCACATGGGAAAACTCTAAGCGCAGCCAGTGACATCATCTCACCATCAGCACTGTAAACATACGAAGACACGCGTCTGAAATGGAACGGAGTTTTCTCCAGGAGTATTGCCATCCTGCAAACATTGTTTCATTCTTGCACCAGGCAATACTCGCACTTTTCTCATGCGACAAACTCTATCAGGTATATTTTAGCGTCACCGTACCTTCTTGTTTTACCACGCAGAGGATTTAAAGTTTTTTTGATTTTCTAGTGCTTGGAGAATAAACACTGAATAATCCAACTTATTTTGAGAAGAAATAAATCAAAATATGAGGTAAAATCATCGGTTTTCCCTGAATATTCTTCTCGTGCTTCAGTCCACATCAGTAAACGCTGTATTCTGTCTGTATGTTATATCAGTGGCGACTGTGTTGTGGTTGTCTGTGTGTAGGATTTAGAGGCACTACCACGGCGTGCAGCTCCAGCCTGTGACAGTGTTCACAGTGGTACGAGTCCTGTCGGTACGGGAGGTGTTTGGACATCAGGCCCAGGGCCGCCGTGGAGAAGGCAGCACTGATCAGATGCAGCACCAGGACGCATTTCACCTGCGGATACATCAAAGTTCCTCATGCACAAAGTCACAGCAAAAATAAAAACCTGCACGCAAGAACAAACTGAGGAAACAACACAATGTTCATTTGTATTTTATTTGCTAAGTTACATTAAATTCTGTGGAATGTGGAATTCTGTTAACTCACACTGAGGAATGTGACGCCTATATATGGGTCACGACCCTCAATGCCTTAAGATTTGTGGTAGCTAATATTCAATTTGTACATTTCAAATCACTTCAAGAGAAGTCATCAAATTTCAGGATGAAATAATGTAATTTAAGGTGTTTTTACAGCATTCAAACAAAATATGCAAAATTTCATTAAATTATTTATTTATTTCTGCTTTACTATGATAGGTAGAGATAGTAGAGAGACATACAGGAAGGACAGGTCAGAGAGAAGGGATGACACGCAGCAAAGGGCACACATTGGAATCAAACCTGTGTCCCTGCGGTATGCAGCACGCGGTATGCGGCATGCGATATGCGGGTGAACCAGCACGGGGCCATTCAGAGATAATGTTACTTTAGTTCGGTATTTCCACTTTGGGAGGTCATCATCATTTCCTCCATTATGGTTGCATTTGCTCGTCTGCATCTTTGTATTTTACAGTAAAACTGCTGGTGGGCATTTTCTTTTTTTCCAAAGAATAAATATATAATTCTGGCATGTACTACCAAA
>OMNV01013879.1:10454-38670 GCA_900303265.1 Brotula barbata
TAAATAATATATAATTCTGGCATATACTACCAAATGTTTATAGTTTTGATCTGTTGATCAGTGTCACAACAATCGAGCCACACAGACTCACCCAGAATAAAGATGGCTTCCTCCCGCTGTGGACCAGCACTGAACCAGACAAGGTCACCTGGTGGTTTAAGAAACATCATGATGACAAGGTGTGTGTACACATTTGGCTAAGCTGACAGAGTGACTTCAGACTGACCTGTATGACAACAAAAAGGAATAAGGCCACGTCTCCAGTAAAATGGACCTCATGGATCTGGAGCACTGAAGCACTGAGGCACAGAATCAAAGCCCCAATAATGATCTGGATAGCCTGGGAGGACAAGGAGAAGGAGGGGGTAAGGTGAGGTCTACGATGGTTAGAATGACAATAAACAAAGAGAAACGTCTGATGATTAACGTTGCACAGATTGTTTGCACTGATTCCCAACTGCTCACCCCCAGGGTCTTGGGTTCCATCTTATAGTGGGAATGCAGTTGGCCTGGGGAGAGGGTCCCCACAGGAGGCCCCGGGTTTTTATCATCCACACTCATCTTGCTGCTGAAGAAAACACCACGGCTTCACAGAGGGGGTAGTGGTGTAAACTTTTGGGAGGAAATGAAGATAACAATAATAATAATAATAATAATAATAATAATACATGGGACAAAAGTCGGGCGACAGCATATATGACCGATTGGAGTTTGTTGATGGAGCTGGCACTGATGCCGTGGAAGAGTGAGTTACTGTAGTCAAAGCGAGTGGAAATGAAGGTGTGGGTTGGCGTTTCAGCCGCAGGGCATGTGAGGGAGGATTAAGAAGGTAGACGGAGGATATGAGGATGTTGGGGGTCAGTGGAGGAATGTAGTTGTCGGAAGTGTGGGCCCTGATGTTGGTATCAGTGGGAGCGAAGGTTACCAGCACATTGGAATATATTTTGTTCTTTTTTTTGAGACAAAGGAGTTCACAGGGAGATAAATGTAGAGGGAGAGAGAGGAGGCTGAGGAAAACAACAAGTAGGATGTGTTGCATGCAGTGGAAGTGTGGTAAAGTTAATAACAATAGGAAAGGGGCCAATAGTGGTCCCATATTTGAAGGTGACAGGTGGGTTAGTGGTAATTTGTCATGATAACGATAGGATGTAGTTGGACAGAGCAGAGGTACCGTTGACCCAATATGAAGGCGGTGGATGGGATGTCCTGTGAAAATTTCTAGTCCAGTAAATATTTGAAGTCCGATGGGGAATAGTGTCCTCTCTCCAGGGAAGGATACTCCAACCCACCGAGAGAACAGAGCCTGCAGGGCAGGGTCAGATTTATGGACAAGTATAATGTTCCTGAGCATATACTGTGTGTTATACGGTAAAACGGTCTACAAATCAAGTCACGAGACTTCGCCGGTTCTCGCGAGTGTACATGTTACGTTTCTACGTTCAATCATTAACAGGTAGCCCGCCAGCTAACCAGTGAGCCAGGTGGGAGGTGGCTAGGAGCTAACACCGGCCGGTTAGCAGGCAAAGCTAATGGAGGCAGGGGGACAGAAACAACAACAACAAATCCAGGAGGAACAACGACAAACATAAAAAGGGCAAAAGAAAAAAACAAGAAAACACACACACACACACTCACACACTATTGCCTAATCCCACGAAGATGAAAATGACTTTTTGTGTAAATACAATACTGAAGAGGATACTGCTGCGAAGATGTATTACCATTACTGGTAACGCAAAAATGTATTATTAGTTAGTATTTATGTGCACATATGCTTGTAATTTTGGGTTTTATTTTTCTTGGTTTCAAAACATTTAATCAATTGCAAAATATGAAATGAACTTGCTATTAAACATTAATGAACCCACATGTTTTAAGGCTAGAAAACAAAGACTACATGAGAAAAAGACAATTATATGTTAAAAAGGGTTTGTGGTAAATCAGTTGAGAAAAAAAGTTGTCATTACACTGAAAGCAGTTTCTTTTGATGCAGAGATTAGAGAAGTTAACATAGTAGTGATGTTTGATCAAATATATGACAAGATGCCCCTGTTTCCCTCACAGTTTTAGTCAGCTGTTCCACAGGGATCATCATTCTGTTTGGAGTAGAGGAGAGTGAGGCTATCACTGTTCCTGTCTTATAAAATGTCCAAGATATGACAAACGTAAAAATGTGAAATGATAACACATTGAACAAAGTTTCTGAAGCTACATATCTGTGTAAAATGCCTTAGACTAGATCAAGAAGAATTTAAAAGGAGATTAAACGTGCCATAGCTTGCAGGTGTCTTCCTCAATTAACACGAATGCCTGTGATTCTACGATGAGTATAGAAAATGTTTTAAAAAATAGGAATGTTAGGAACAAGTTAAGAAGTACAAGTTACTATTATGGCTTTTAGGATTTCTTTTACAGGTATTCTCAATAATAAATGTGATAAGATCCATTAAATATATCTATAAATGACCCCAAATTGTTTCCTTTAAAGTGCACACAATAAGAAATTCAGTCACAGTCGGTGTGTAAAGGGTTAAGAGACGTGGTGACTGTATAGAAGTGAAGTAAGAACTACAGTTTGATCTTAACAACAATATATCTTTAGGATGGTCCGTCATGCACATTTTGGACGCAGTGTGGCTTTAACATTTATGATATGATAACATGATGATGATTTGACCTGATGTGGACTGGACGGGCCTGAGTCAATAAAATCAAGGACATGTTTTATATTGATGCAGTCCTAATATATTTAGTATATTGGATAATATCAAGTATAGGGGTTAAAGCAGATAACCTTCCATTATCTCTGTCTGTAGTGCTCTGTATATGAAGGGATGACACTCAGGGCGCACTGTCCATATTTTAATTCTACATTCCAACACGATTATCCGAGCAAAAAACACAACATGGGACCCTAAAGTCTGGAGTCAAAGTAAAGGATGACGTCATTCAGCGACTAAATAAGAAGGACTGGAAGTTATGACCTCCGGTGTTATGGTTTGGGACTGCAGTGGGCACTGGCACAGCGCCAAACACTGCGCCATCACCTCTCCATGCAGCTGTCTTTAAGGACAATATGTCTCAGCACCACTGATGCTGTCCTCCTCAGGACTACATCAGGATCCCGTCCGAATCACTGTTCATCTGAACACTGGCGCCTGGCGCTGTGTCCCCAATGTCACCCTGTCCTGTCCTGTCCTGTCCTATCCAGGTAGCCTGTCCTACTGTGGCCTGCGGGACAACATGCGGGGAAGAGACGGTCTTACCTGCGTGGCGCGTCTGTCCGAGGAGCTGCGGTCCGGTGGAGATGTGCGGACGTGTGGAGGAATCTGCGGTGCTGATGCTGCAGCAGCAGGGTGTGTTCAGGAGAGACTGATCTGACTGCAGCACACTCAGCTGCTGCCGAGCACAACTCTTTATACGGGCACGACCGACCACCCCAATAAAACATCAACCAAACGATGGGAAATAATCCTAATCCGGCCATACATCCCTCATTTCAGAGGAACAACTCTGAACTTTAGCAACGAGTGCCGGGACATCCCAAATGTTGCTGAGTCATTAATGGGGAACACTTCAGCATCTGTATGGTTGCTTTTTGAAATTAGAATGACGAGGAGTCATGGAGTGTGAATGAAATGATGATGATGATTATGATGAAGAATACAGGTTTGAAAGCTACACTACAAGCTGACTCTGCTGTTTTTACTCATTCAGCTGTGATTTTTTACTCTTTGGGTTTTGCAGTTTTTCCACACTGACCCAATATAACCCATCTGACGTCATGAGGATAAAAAAAAAAGACTTCGCACAGCGCCCCCAAGTGGTGTTGGAACCTTAATACAATTGGTTCCTTTTTTTATTCGTTTCTTCCTCTCTTTTCCTTTTTTTTACGAGTTTTTTCCACGTGCTGGTTGGCGCTCCACATGACCTTTACACTTCATTTGAAATGTAAATGATTAAAGGCCTGCAGCACCCATTACTCCCATTTATGTTTTTCACTGACTTTGCTCGAACATGTAATAGTTTACTCCATTTCTCTGGATTCATTATATTATTGTATGCGTTTTATTAAAGATTATTGCTTGTCCCTAAGGAAGTATTCTCTCATTTTTCATAACGTTGCAAGTGCTCATTTTGAATCCATGTGCTACATTTGCAATTTTATTGCATCATCGAGTCCCAACCTGTAAAGCTTTAATGCTTTACAGGTGGGAAATACACGCAACTTTAGATTTATGATACTATTGTGAAATTCTTACATTCTTGGGTGCTGAACATTTCCTCCTGATCATTTAGTTTAGGTCGTTCTTCATCCTTATCTGAACACACGTCAGTAAAGATCCCATAAAGCATCAACTTATTTCAACTTCACATTGAAAAAAGCTTGGAAACCAAAAGAGTTCTGATCATTCTAGAACATCTTTATAGAAACCAGACCAAGGTTCATGTCAGGAGATGACAAAACTTCTTTCAGTTACGATCCCCCAGGCTGCTGGATTACATCGATTACACCAGAGATTACCATTTATTTTTTTTATATTCAAATATCCTGTGTCAGGGGTTGAGTTAATTTAATTTTACATTCTTTAAGCCTTATTTTTTAGTTATGTATTTCTAGGCATTTACTGTTGAGCATGTGTCCTCGTTGCTCCTGATTTAATGATACAAGTGACGTGTATACGTTCATACCACTAGGGGGAGCCATGTCGCTAGTTGTGCTGGGAAGTGTCTTTTCTTTTTCTTTTTTTTCCTCGTCTTTTTTCACTATTTGTGCTCACTCAGCAGCCTGGGCCGTCCCCTGTTTTCACAGCTGCGTTCAGAGTCATAGTGTGACTTGGAAAGTCTCTGCACATTTACAGCATTAAGGTCGTTGTGGAGGTTTTGAAACCGTGTCCAAGCTCACTACGATCACATTCCACCCTAAGACCATTACAATGACAGATTTAGTTAAACGTGAACACTCAACACGAACACATCAAAGGATCAGAGGTGGGACTCAGTCACAGTTTTACAAGTCACGAGTCATTATCAAAACAGGAGAGCAAAGTCAGAGCTCGGGTCTAGAATGACTCGGCCGGGCGGGAAGTCACACACTCAGCATCTGCATCTCTTCACGACCACGACCTTCATATTTCATGATGGCTACTTCCTGCATGATAATCCGAGTCCACGAGTCGACTCTAAGTGGTTTTACAAACATGTCAATGAGTTCTGTGCACATCAACGGCCCGCGACTCACCCGATCTGGATCCAATAGACCACCTTTGGGAGGTGATTCAAAGTGTGAATGTGCAGCTGAAAAACTGGGCACGCAATTATGTGACGCAATCGTGTCAATGTGTACCAGAATCTAAAAGAACTGTGGACTGAACTTAACTTTTCAAGTCCAAAATAAGTCATAATGGTCCCTTACAAAACTGAAAGTAACACATGCAGTGAATTTGCACAAATTGTGGGTTTTTTAACACGCACGACTAAAAAACTTGCTTCTAATCAGCTCTTTGTGTGCTTATTAAAATTCCCTTTACTTTTACACACCTTTTGGGATATTTGACCTTTTTCAAAAACACATTCACGAGGTTTAAACACTCGTAAACACCCAGCAGACATTTGGCCCGAATCATGAGTGCTTCGCTTTGATGCTGGGAAGGTCAAACAGTGACCTTTTAAAAGTTCAGCAGATGGTAAACGACAAAATAATAACACATTTGCAGCAAAAAGAGAACTTCTGGATTGGAAACAACAGCCACCGTCTTCAAAGACGTGCTTGTTGTGAACCATTTTTATTGCGGATTTCGTTTCTCCATTCAGACAGACAGCACGCTCCATCCAAACGCCATGTTTTGGACACGCTCGCGATCGGACCGTCTCACAGCCAATCCTCTGGTTCCTCTTTCAAACCGAGCCCTGGTATCTTTATTGCACCTTATAGCTCCAAATAACCAGTAATCTCCCGCCACTAAGCAAGACATTTTCTTTAATAAATATGAAAACTGATGTTGCTACATTTTCAGAACCGTTACAGTTTACATACCGTCTTTGTATCGAACACCCTGCGAGTGGGACGTACCAAAATAGATTAGTCAGTGGTTATGGATGCAGGCAACATTTGAGAGCGGGGCAACAGTTCTGCCAAAGCACCGCCTAAACACCAAGGCACAATCCTATTCAATGTGGAATGATGTCATATCAACGACAACTTACAGTGCTGGACTGTCCTCTACAGTGTACAACATTTAAAGGACTGCTTCAAATGGAATTTATCTTTTCGTGAGTTTGGTCAGTTTTGGCAAGGAACCATTCCAGCGCATGTTTACACAAACCCAAATGGAATTTCATGCATTTCAATTCACTTTTCCAACATGCAACGGCCCTCAAAAGATAAGAACGCGAATACAGGGAGACTTTGTTTTGTTTTCTAAATTTATCAAATCACGTTGACTTAACGCTTTTTACTGATCATCATGTAATTATTTTGTCCTGTTGACATAATGTAAAATATTAGGGTAAAAAAAAATAAAATTTTAAATCAATGCCTGCCCATCAGTGTGATTAAAAGAGGACACCTTATCTTCACTATTAATGTGTCAAAACTCGAGTTTACGCTCTGTATGCATCCAGTAAGACAAATCCAAAAAGGTCCTGAGCTGCCATGAAAGCTTTGTTTTTGATTCCTCGTCTGTTTTTGTGGGGTCACATCAACCCACCTCCTGAGTCACACCCACAGCCAAGTACGCGATAAGTGAGGCAGGCAGCCGGCCAATCAGAAGAGGGTATGCTCTTCCCAGTGGAACCATCTAAATAAACATTTATGACCATTAAAGCAAGTGCAATAGACTAATAATTTACTGGATCTACAGATGTTTACGGCCATCACGACTTGACGAGAAAAGCTGAGAGAAAAGATGGCCCCTGTCACTGGGAGATACTTGATGACACCTTTTTTGTGTCACACATGATCCTATCCACCTCATGCCTCCGTAACGAAATGTTACAATCCAGAGAGATTGGAGGAATGTAGAAAAGCTGTGCTGCACACATTGAGTATTCAGCACGACGACAACCATGTGTCACAGAAGAACAATAAAAAAAAGCCGTACCATCTGAAAATACAATTTCTACCAGTTATAACTTTTGTTTTTTTTAAAGAAATAGGCTCATAACAGCAGTCAGTCATTCATTGGACCTGGGTTGCTCAACAGAGGCCCTCCAACCTCCAGGATCGCTCAGATTGGGGTATTGGGCAGATGGCCGTTGGAGTCCTTGAGTAGCGCCCCGTTACAAACTACTCCGCTGCTCTGTCCGTTGTGAAGGACTTGTCCGCTGCCTTTATTGAAGCTGTTTAGGAACTGCCCTCCCTGCAGAGCCTCTTGTTCCATGAGCGAACTCCTTCTGCTGGTCGGAGTGGCCGCCTGGGGGACCGTCCGCGTGCGGCAGCGCTTTCTGATGACGTAAGGAAGCATGGCGACGAGCACGCTGAAGCAGAGCACCAGCAGAACGGACACAACCACCAGCTCCTTTAGGTAGCAGGGGGTCCAGGCCGACAGGGTCTCCCTATCCTTGAACTCGGCATCTTTCTGTTCTGGAGACTCGGCCCACTTGGTAAAGTTTCTGCCCGACTGCACGTTGGTGACCCGCGTCTCTCCGGGGAGCTCGGCCTCTCCTTGTCTCGGCTCTGTTCTTTTAGGCCAAATCAGCGCGGGCGTGTACTGTGCAGGGCGAGCCAAAGTCTGCGTGGTGAGAGGGGGTCGGGTCTGGGGCCGGGCGGATGAGGCTGGGCTTTGGACCACGGGGCTGCTTTTCTGTTTGACCTGATAGACCGCCATAGTCTGCTGGTAGCCGTTCTCAGTGCACAGACAGAGGTAATGGCCCAGAGTGGCTGGAGTGGCAACAAAGGACAAACTGCCATCCTCAAGGTGGAGATAGAGATCTGGGGACAGGCGGCTGTTGGGACGCTCCCAAACCCGATGGGACAACCGTGACACTGTGGGACACTGGAGCCGGACCACTTCATTCAGGGACACAGACACCAGCTCACCTGTTAGACAGGATACAGTTTACAGCTCAACAAAACCCCTCAGTTCAACACTTCAAGCAGACAGATCGCTCCGCTGATTTTATCTGATAACATTGGCCTATTAATAAAGTATCTATCCATCTATCCATCATCCATCATCCATCCATCCATCCATCGCCGACATATTGGTATCGGTGTACAAGGCAGTAAAAGATGCTTAGTCCAAATTATATAAAACACACACAAATATCAGTATTGGCATCGAGCCCAAAAATCCAAAATGGTTCGGGTCCTACTCAGTAAATACAGACATTTCAGGGTCAAATGTCCTCTGAGTGCATATTACTCTGTCAAAAAAAGAAATAAGATTCCACTGAAAGTCTTCTTTATAAAGGACATTCATCCGTTTTACAGGCTTTTCCATGCAGGAACTCATGAGGGTCCATTCAAAAGTCTGCACACCATACAGCACCAAAATGCTGCAACATAAACATCTGAGCCAGTAACCCAGTTCAAGGTGAAAGGACGGCCTGAAAATAATGACGTTTAAAAAAACTAAAATAAAAAACAAATCACTGTAGGTTCACATAACATGAACATTATACTCAAAAACAGAGAGTATCCTTTAAATGGGTCAAGAATGTCCACAAATGGCCCATTCCTTTCCAAATATGCGAGTCCCGTTCGTTATACGTCAAAGCTCTTATTCACAAATTTAATTGCTACTTAAATCATAGTACGGAACATGGCACAAAATGTCAAAACGTTACGTCATAAAGTCTGGAACACACAGATACCCAGCTTCATTCAGCCTTAAATCAGATATTCACCTGTAGGGAGGTTGTTTGGGCCAAACCTGGTCCTGTAGGTAAACGGAGTGATGTTGCACACGTCTTCGACGCTCCCTCGATCTACATCCTGGCCTCTGAGGAAGGGAAACAGCCAATCGGTTCCAAGGACTGTTTACATGGACTTAATGTGCAGTTTGGTCGGAGTGTTTACGAGAGTACAGCACAATGAGGAGACTTTGACTTTATGTATGAACAATGTTGACATGAACACACACGCCTGTCCAGGTCTCAGACTTTTACCACCAGCGCAATGAAGACAAACGCATGAAACGGGACAGGAAAGCAATGATTTGCTTAGATTTAACAGTACAACAAGATAATCCCCGTCTGTGTGATATACACGGGGTTATTTCTTACAAGTAAGTAAGTACATAAACATGAACTTACTTTACTCTACAACAACAACAACCCGAGGAAGATGGCTCCCTATTCAGGTCCAACTAAACTCTTTGTTGTGGCATTGCCAAAATGACGAGCGTGGAACTCACAGATGGACTGGACTGTTGGAGACCTCCACACACGCCCTCCTGGTAGGATCCCAGCCACAGAATGGGTCTCGGGCCAGAATGCACTGTGCACAGGTCCCGTAGAAAGAGCAGTTGGCTGCTGGAACCCTCACCACACCCTCGGATGTGCCAACATATATCACACGCTGCAAGGAGACGGTAAAAGGTCAACGCCACGCAAACCATTTACAGTGAAACGAGGATCCTCCACGATCTGGGCTGAATTTGACTCGGTTTGCCTGTCTAGGTGGCTAACCTACAGTATCGTACCTTCGATATGGAGAGCTTAAGGTTTTTGACCGGCTGAGGTTGCTGAAAGACCTGGACCTCTTCAATGACGTGAGAACCCCTGTCCAGAAGCACTGCTTTTTGAAGGTAACCTGACACTGAAAGCACATGTAGGTTATACTTTCAAAGTGAAATAAAACAGAAAATGCAAGATGAAATTGGTAAAAAAAACATGTTTTAAACTGATCCTGCACTAAGAATTAGGGTCATTTCCTCGATATTAACTCTGGACTCTGTGAGTCCTGAATCCAAGAGGCTGAGCGGTGGGGTCGGCCAGAGGGAAATGTATGTAGGTGATGACGTTAATGTACCCACATAAAGCTTCTTATTCTCAAAAAGTCGTCTCAAAAGACAGACCACGGAGCAAAAGCTGTTTTTTTTTGTAAATAGTACTTATACTAACATAGAGCAAAAAATGTCTCCTTTAAGGATTCACACTAATATTCAACTTCATCCTCCTCTGCCTACCTGTGAGCAGGAACAGGACGGTGTAGTTTCTTTTGTTGGCTGCCTGGACCCTCTGGACAGCCAGGTGGCTGTAATTCTGGTCTGCACACACCATGGTAAGACTTCTTCCAACCGGCCGGACGCTGTCATCTGCCAGGAAGTTTTCTTTGACGAAGCGAAGTGCGTTGTCTGAGGCGTTGTGCAGCCCACACTGCGTGGATAGGAACAGCAGTTCAGACGGAAAACCTTAGATTTTATAATATGAAGATCAAGACTCAAATCTCCCCGTTAAAATGGTTTGTAACATCGGTTCAGTCAGTTCTACGTGTGATAGCTTAAAAAAATGGAATGACAAGGAGAGAAGGGTGTGTGTCTTTCTTATGCTTTGATGTAAACATGTGATCTGCCTCTGAACAACACATCATTCATCGCTAAATCGTCTAACCACCTACATAAACATCATGTGATTTCTCAACCACATAGGGGATCATTCTACTTACTACACAATATCACAGCAACAGAGACCATGAGACAATTATGACCCCTACGACCTCTGGAAACTACCGAATGAAGGAACTGAATACAAAGTGTTACAAAAATCACTAATTCGCTTTCGGACTGAGCCGTGCGTAGAGACTCTGTCTCAGGTGCTGCATGTGTTTTTACATGAGCTCAGTGGACCCTGACGTCTCTGTCCACATTCTCCCCCCCAGTCTGACATGGTTTGAGCCCATTTCCCCTCTGCAATAACAACAGTTTGTCAATGTTTGTGGAAAAGTAGCCTCATAGTTTTTTAAATGGGAATACAAACTTAATGTTTGCTGAAAACTACTTTGGAACTGAAATTGGGTCAGTAAAGGAAAATGCAGAGCATCTGCCAACACGACTTAGTGTGTATTGTTTGCTAAGAAGAACTATACAGTTGTTTCTCATTTCAAAGATGTAATGAGCCTCTGTATATGGGACAGACTTTTTCCATTTTCATACATAAGCAGATCTTGCAGATCATCATTACCTCTCCTGGATTTGTGACCTTCTCTGAAACCCGTGTGCTCCACTGCAGCGTGTCCCGGTTCAGAACTTTGTAGTTGCCAGAGAAAACTGATTTGATGTCACTCAGGCGGAAAGAACACACCGCTGACCGTCCAGAGTTGACAGACCTGGTTAATAGAAGACAAACAGTGAAGACACGGGGGGACGAGGAGAACAAACAAGAACTTCACTGTGGGCTGTATTAGTGGAGCCTGACAGAGGAAGGAAGTAACCACACACAAAATGAAAGTAAGAATTCTATCCAATCTGTCAGACTGCACTGTCAGTCATGCGGTACGGATGTGGTCAGGCTCATGTTGTGATCAGCAAGTATTCAGGTGGAAATGCAATGTGCACCGTCTTAAGAATCAGTAGCAACAACAACAGCACAAACAACATAACTCTGTTATCTCGATCCTTTGTTACATTAATCACAGCACACAAAATAATCCGACTGTGCTGAACACGGCTGAGGTGTGAGGTCACAGGAGGGTGCGTGTAATGTTGCGAATTAATTGATCCCGCCTACCGGTAGAAAATAAAAAAGTGTAAAAGTAATATTTTTATAGTAATATTAAGTGATAAGCAGTATTTAGTAAGACACAACACTTAATTTATTACAGATCACATAACACCACCGGGCAGTACTGACCACTGGGAGGTAAAGACGCCGTAAAAAAGTGTGTCATCCGCAGAAGCGCCCTCTAGTGGTGGGAGCATATCGATATCTTGGATAACGTTGTAGGGCAGCTCGTTGTCCGACTGGCACAACAGCTGAGCTTTAGCGAACGTTGTCCAACGCCGCTGCAGCGTCCGCTGACCTCCAACGTCGTTCTGACACAGACAGGAGAACATCAAGCACAAAACACTTCAAAACACTCCTCACTTTCTCGCGAGTCCAGCGAAGATACAGAAGGGTGATGTGTAAGTATGAAATAAAAAGTAGCAAGATGTGAACAAACTTTTTCAAAAGCACAACGTACTCACAGAGAGATGTGACAGATAAGAGATATGAGTGATTATTCTACCGTTTCATGAATGAGATCAATAGAAAACATAACGCACGCAATCAGCGCAAAATTGTGGAAGTGGTTTCACGTGCGGAGCTGCTGAAGTGACCACATGACAAAATGTTCATCACGTGGACCTTGGTTGGAGGTCTGACCACAAGGCAGACAAACAAAAAATTTATATCAGTGATCAGCCTGGAGCAGCACGTGATTACTGACGGTATGACCTCTGACCGGTCAGAAAGATCAAAGATTTCAGGCACGATGTCATTAAAGAGTTTTGAAAGGAAATTAAAAAAACACCAAATAATCAGTTGGTGTTTTGCAAGATCAGGCAAATAAACAATAACAGTGCATTAAAGGGGAACAGAGAGAAGCCGTCTGACTCGTTTCTTGTACATCCTCATTACATCAGTCTGTTGGATCAACCTTTTACCTACAAAAAATTAGGAAGCAGATTCTTACCGCGCAAACCTGGGCAACACGAGACACGATGAATTTGTCAACAAAGCTGTACTCTCTGCCCACTTCACTGAAGAAGAAATAGATCTTCTCCTCAGCAGTGATGAAACTCGACCTGACGAAGGTTGGATCTGGAATAAAAGATGCCAAACGTGATTTGGATAACATGCAAATTCTGCATAACACAACTCTAATATTTGAACAAAAGGAGAGTATCTATACATGCCCAGAGCACTAATTTGTGTAAAATAAACTTTTCAGTGATATTATGGGGCCACTTCCTGTCCCACAGTAATTGGGGAATGTAAAGTATGTGTGGCTGGTTCATCGTGTAGAGGAAAGGATGGTAGCAGAAGAAAAAAAGTGCAAAATGGTGAACATAAGGCCTGCGTTCATGTTTGTAATCTGAAATTTAGACCCACGTCGGGATAAATGGATCAACTAGATGAGAGAGCAGTGCTAAGGTGTTTACTTGACCACTTGCTTAGATGAGGCTAACGCTGACTGAGTATGCTGTATCAAGTTAATGACATTAATGACAAAACCCTTAAGAGTGCCTTAAACCCCTCAAAGGTCTTGGATCTACACCAATGTCTGCCGTTCCCTCTTTATATTGTCGTTATCATCATTATGGCTTTGCTTTCAATCCTCCCAAACGTGTTCATAAAGTTTATGTCCTCATTCATCAAGCACGGAACAGGGGGCTCAGAATCTGACAAGAAAATAAACTGACACGACCAAACGCTCACATGTCCGTAAGTTTGACATGATAGAGCAGACTAACCCTCCAGCCATCCCAACGTGTCATCCAGTTTCAGGTCAACATGGCTGCCGTCACTCAGATGCCTAGAAATCACCGGTCGGTTCCCCCTGTAGTCTGCTACTGTGCCTGTGTACAGCTCTCCATCTGAAAACACACACACACACAGAAACCAATATGTAATATATATATATATATATATATATGTATGTGATACCTGACAAATCGGTTACTGATCGGCATGAGGAAACACTTAGACAGGCAGGACAACTTAGGCTGAGTCCAAAACATAATGTATGCTGGGATACTTTCATCAAACATGGACTGGGGCACTGAGAACGTGGCAGAAGGTTCCAAAGCTTAGGTTCCTTCCTTCATTTGATCCTGGTGACTGGTCCATCGCAGTCTTACCTACAATGATGGCGGTGTTCCGTTGGTAGGGGTCGTACGGACAGCGGCCTCGTCCTTCGTCTGTCTTCAGGCTCGTCAGGGTCTCCGCGCTCTATAAAGAGAAAATGGTGATTCTGGTGTGCAACTAACTGAAACTGACAGAAAGACAATGACACCATTGATGGCATTGTCTGTGAGTATTAACATTTTCACACATCCTCTTTCTAGTTTACAGCTCCGCTTTCCACACAAACCGGTCAACGAAGCCCACTGTGAAGCTGGCAGACCTTGGAGTGCCAACGCCCATCGGTAACTGGATTTTGGCAGACCTCAGGTGGTGATGGGAGAGGAACCCCCCGAGGGCCACTGCTTCAGGCCTAAACTCTTTGCTCTGTACACTCATGACTGTGTTTAAACTAAAGAGCAACACTAAATATGCTGATGACACAACCATCGTCAGCCTCATCAAGGGTGGGAACGAGTCAGCACACAGGGAACAGGTAGACAAAATGATCATCCATGGAGAGGACCAGAACCTTCTTAACGAAAGGGGAACAAATTAAAGAAACAATTGTGGAATTCAGAGCAGGCTGACAGTCACAGGTTTCTTGGTCTAAACATGGTGGAGAACCTGGACTGGGCCAAAAACACTGATGCAACAGAGAAAAAAAAGCACAGCAGCGGTCCAAGTCAGACTCCCACGCTAGCTGACATGGAACATGTTGAAAGGATTCAAAAAGCAGCATCACTGTGTAGTTGGGAAAGGCTAGGAACAGGTCATCAAACCTGCAGAGAGAATCATGGGCTCTGACCTCCCATACACACACAGCACTGACAGACAGGTGGAGGGACTCAGGATTCAGTCTGTGAATCCACCACAGGCCAGAGAGCATCACGGGGCACGGGGCACGCCTCCTGACAGCTTTTTAACAGCCACTGTCAGACTGATCGCAAAGTTAAGGGACTTTATTGATCCCTGGAGGAAAATTCATTCTCTGGATTTAACAAATCCCAACTAGGAGGAACAGAGGCCAACACGTCTTCCGCCTAGTGCCTCAGTCCAGGACTATGGTGGGCAGCTACCCACAAGAACTCCTACGTACTTTGCAGTGTCCTCTGCGAATGTCTTTTTTGTGCTTTTGAATCTTGAATGTACTGTCCTGTGCCATAAATATCAATGGTAACTTGAGCTCCCGGAGGACAAACTGTAGCTTTGATCCGTCTCATCCCATCCCTGCTGCAGAGGGATGGGATGAGACGGGGCCATGTCGTGGTTTCAAGTTAGTTTTAATGTTAATTAGTGAGGAAACTCACGATGTAGGTGCAGCGTGGGCTGAAGGCAAACGTTCCACAGGCGTAGATGTGGCTGGAATTCAGGAACTGCAGCACGCGGATGAAATTAGGGCAGTCCATCTAGAAACGAGAGAGAGGAGCCATCGTTTTAGAGAAACATTATCAATATTTCAAATCGCGTGAAGTGAACGCAGGAGCATTGGTTGTAATTTCCATAAAGCATACAGTAAGTTATTAGGGGACATTTATTCAAATGAGAACTAATTGTGCACATTTCTTCAATTTGGTGGGATATTTGATTCACGTATATCATTGTCGGCAAAATGTTTGGAAACAAATCAATCTAATGCTTAAAAAGAAGCGTCAGCCATAGTCTCTGTGGTTCTGTCAACAATCAAAACGGGGATGGACTCCAGCTCACCGTGACCCTGCACGACGTGGGCGGCGTGGAGCGTCTCCGCCCAACACATACTCCAATGAAATATAAACAGAACACGAGAGTGCAAAGAGCACATTTTCGGAGTCCGTCAACTCTGGCCCAAAAACTTGACAGGAACGTGACAGCAGAGTGAGTTTTGACATAGACACAATCAGCAAATGACACAAGTGCTGACCAAGAGGCCGCAGGAAGCTCTGACGCAACGTGTATTTATGTTTTCTGATCAGAGTGTCTTTCTTTCCACTGCGGCCCTTGACTTTTTGTTGGCCTGTTTTGGTTCGGTTCCTGCCCTGAGGAACCTGATGTGATAGTAGCTGATGAATACTTGCCATTTTCTTTCCTTTCATGGAACACTGTTCAAGGTCTTTCTCTGAAGGGGACCAGTCCAGCTGTTGGGGGAAGAAGTGGGTCAAAGAGTCAGGGAAGGTCAAAGCAGCTGAGATACACATGACTCCCAAAAGTTCACGTAAATACATTTAATAGTGAACTGACAGCTTAAAATTACATAACAAAGATATCAGAGCAATCGTATTTTAGGCATTTTGGCATTTGGAGTAAATGATGTGAATCCAATAGAGAGCTACAGTCTGTATAAACCAGGTCATATTCATCATTTTGGAATTTTTGGAAATATACAACAAACACTACTGTTTGAGTAAATAAAAACATGAATAAATAAATCCTAAATTATCATCATTAATTATCAGACTACAATTTCATGAAGTGTCAGGCTTTTCGAGATAACAGTCTCTCAATTACTTCACGTTCAAACTTCATGCAACTTCATGCAACTTATGTGAGAAGGAAGTGAGAAGCTGAAGAAGCTGTTGCATGTTTCCGCTGAGCATGTTCTCTAAAACCACACACGGTGAGAAAAATCTCCACAACGCTACAGTCTGGGCATTCACTTCCTAAAAATCAGGACATGTTGTAAAATTGCTGCTTTTTCACCATCATCCACCAAAATGCAGCCGCACAAACTGCTCTGCGGTACGGTTAACGCACGCGTTGTTCCAAATGTGTGCGTGAATTTGTGATCGACTCTGATAATGCGTTGTACACACACACGTGTGTTATTTGTCCCCTTCAGCCCCACCTTGCTCGTCATTGTGATGGCGGCCTGCTGGCTAACGTTCAGTGCCAACACGGCGTCCCGCGCCCCGACGTAGAGCGTGTCTCCATCCTCACTCAGCAGCAGCGTGGTGGTGTTGCTGACGTTGTGGCTGTTGAACACGGTGAGAGGTCTCCCGGGACTTCCTGTTGATGCACAGGAAGGAAGACAAGAAGGCATAGAAATGAAGAATTAACAGAAGAGAAAAAGATTCACTGGTGGTCTGGACAGAGATAATAAGCAGACAGCAGTCTCAGTAATGGGACTCATTGGCTTTATGTGTCATAAAAAAAATAAAAAATACTTATTCCTCCCATCAAATGAGCCGGTTAACGGTTAGATAGATGTCAAAATCTATTTCTTTATTTACACATAGAGCCATTGAGTCCCGTTATTGAGTCTGCAGTCTGCTTCATGCCTGCTGGAAGGAAAGCCAGCATCCAGTGTGTCAATCAATCAATCAATCAATCAATCAATCAAAGTTTATTGTCATATACAGCAAAGAAAACAAGTTCCTCTGTGCAATGAAATTCTTCCTTTGCTGTCCACCTTGGTGCCGAGTTCTATATATAAATATTCTCTCTATATATATAGATATAAAATGAGAGAAAAATACTACAATACTACTATACAACAAACAACAATAGAACAAACATCCTGAAACCTTGGGTAACTTCCACCCTGCGGCCTGCACAATAGTTTCGCTACAATTTTCTTTGGGTTTTGCTGTCGACCGTAACAAACCGACTTCTGCATCGACGTCGCTCCTTTTTATAGTCCTTCACAGTATAACTGTCGTATTGTATGCCATGAAAAACACACGTTTCCATGAGCGTGCATGTCGTGGGAATGGAAATGCCCGGAGGGAAAATAACTCTAACCTAATTTTTATGATAATTGTGCTGAACTGATTATTTTCAATAAAAACATTAGAATAAGGAGGAACGGCTTTCTGCTCCCTTACCATGGCTGCGTCATATGGAGCAGCATGTGTTTTTAATTCTGTCCTTTCACAGCTCTAGATTATCAACAGGAGAGTGAGCCAAATGCATGAAGGTGAAATCTTATACGAACCCATCTGGAAGGAGACTCTGGGAGTCAGTCCAGTTAGACAGTGGCTCAGGGACCCCAGGAAGACCACAGTGAGGGACAGCAGGCTGTGACCGTCCATAGCAGCAGGGACGGAGGAGCGGGACCTCGGCTACTTCTCTGGTCTGATGCTGGTCGGTGGAGTCGAGGACTGCTTTGGAGAACTGGGGCTCATAGCTGAAGCCTTATAATGTTGTGTCTGCGGCAGGGCATCACACACACACACACACACACAAACACACACACACACACGGTGCTGTGTTAAGATGCATGTCTGTGGTGTAGTCACAAAACAGAAGTTTGTTCTACTTCCAGATTTCTTTGCTGGGACTTTCCTTACCCATCATCTGAGATTTAAATGTGTCTCTGACTCCAATAGTTTCCTCTCAGCTGTACAAATGCTGTAAATGTCTGCAAATTGCTCCCGACCAACACGTGGGCCTTTCACGGTTGCCTCGGCTGTCGGCGTGTGAATGCGTGTTTGAATATGCGATTTGGATAAAAGAGCTCCAGGAATACAGTTCATTCAAGTCTGAATGATTCTAAGGAGCTGGAGCTGCAGATGAACTCTCCTCAAACCTGTAATGTGCGTGTCTGATATAAAAATATCACTTAAGTTTCATTTCAGTAAATCTGTACCGTAAATCAGGACGTTTAACCACTAAATGAATTGGCAATTGCGTGCAATTTAAGGCAAACAGCTGAGAGATATTTAAAGGATTTTAGATACTCATAACGCACCCACATCCACTGAGAAGTGATACTCCACACAGGATATGCATTTTTTATAATCTCATAAATCTCTGCAGAATTTATGATCAGAAGATTCTTAAAAATCCGTTGTAGTAAATCTTAATCTTTTCAAAGAAAGAGTGTTTGGTATCAATTTATGCAGATTTTGGCATCAGGAAACATTTGACCTCTTGGTGAGTTGAAGAGGTTAAACAGGAACGAAAGATAATAAAAACCACTTGAACAGAGATAAATCAAATAAATACATAAATAATAAACACGCGGTGAATTGAACAGAGATAAATCAAATAAATACATAAATAATAAACACGCGGTGAATTTGGTCTGGATCACTTGAGGGCCCCTCGGCGAGGTGATCTGCTCAGGTGGGCCTCGAACACACGAGACGAACACGACATCGATAACGGATCCAGACAGACCTGATCACCTCTGCTCCACTTCAGACGAGACTACGTGGGCCGTGGTCTCTGATGCTAACCCCGATTCACGACTCACTTGGTTCCCGACCTGGATGAGTTGAGTTCGATGCGAGCTGGACCCTCAGATGAGAGCCCACATCCGTCCCCGGGTGGACAAACACGTGGGACCCGAAGTTGTGCGAACGCTGAGCCCTTCACACCCACGGACTCACGTGTTGCACGGAACAACAATAGCGGGCATCAAACCCCGGAGGCGCGCTGACAGACCGCAGAGAGCAGAGCCAGGTTGGAGAGGGTGTGACGTCATCAGCGACGGGTTACAACCAGCGCGTTTTGTGAATCTGTTATCTTTCACGCCCACCGAGGCAACAAAACTAGCGGATGAACGGATGAACAGGTAACGTTAAAGTGGTCTTACATCTGCCTGCAGGAGAGCTTTGATTCCTCCGCCGCCGCTCTCCTTCTTCTTCTTCTTCTTCTTCTACTTCCTCTTCTTCTTGTTCTTTTCCTGCCAAAAGGGACAATTTGCAGCTTGGCCTCTTCGCCACTTTCCCAAAAGTGCTACGCAGAAACAAGATGACGAGTGGAGGAAGCAGACTGCGGGTTTAGAGTTTCTTTAAATGGTTGAAGCAACAACAAAGCCTCAGACCCTCCTACCATCGGTGAGTCCCCCAGGCGCCACCTGCAGGACATTTAGGCGCATTACACCCAGTCAAACCTGTGTGTGGAGCTGGATTTGGTCCTTCTGTGGCCCTGCTGCTGGTTTTATAAAAACAAATGTAACCAGGTGAACTACGGGCAGATCGTGTTTTGAGCTATTCAAATACTAATAAAAACTTATACACACATGATTTGCCTGGAATTAATATTGTATTGGCTATTTATTGGTGTTTTGATGCCGTTTGTTTGGCGGGTCCTTTCATGCATTTCGTACATATTATACGTCATTCCTCATTTCGTACATAGTATACTTCATTTTAGGCATAAAAGCGGGGTATCTTCCTGAGGGGACACCGTCCCTTTAGGGGCGGGACATTGGTGGGTCGGCATTGGTGGGTCTTTGTTCAGAAGTTGAACCACTACTGTTCTCTTTTGATACCACTGATACTGTTCAGAGTTTATAAGCGTGAAGCTATTGTTATATTTCCTCGAAATTACTAATTAATGCTGTTTAGTTCATGCAGTCGAGGGAATAAAGAACCCACAAAAATTGTTCTAATGGTGTCCGGTCTCCTCATTTTATGACCAGGCTACACAGAACTTCTATAAAAATGAGAGATTTTACACTTTTTATACTTATTAATGTGATTTTATTAATTCAAGCCCTGAATAGTTTGCCTTTAAATGTACCCACTGATATTGAACACACCTCTCATCACCTTTTGTATTATACATCAATTTGGCACAGAAGCCAAGAGAGGACAGGCAACGTTGTTATTTTTGGTTTGTTCTTCTGAATTAACAAGATAATTATCTCAAGATAAGAAAAGTTGTTTCCTGGAGTGAACAGAAAAATGGTACAGGTTAACAATATAATGAAAACAAAATGAATAAAGATGCTGCTCCTCTTCTCTGTAGGTCTCCATAAAGATGGGCCATTAATTAGTGACAGGTATCTTTTGTACAACAGATAATGTACATTTAATGATAAATGCACTGTAAGCATAAACAAATATTATGGCTTTAGTCAGTTTTTGCTTTTTGGATACGTTTACTGTTGTAGAGCTTTGTTCCTTATCGTATTTTTAATGTCGCTACATTTTTTTCTACAATATTCTGGATGTGTTGCTTATCATTGAATAGATTCCACCAGATTGGATCTTAAATATAAATGAATTTAAAACAAAGAAAAAATGATTACATTGGCAGTGACCTCTGAGTTTTAAGAGGTTAAAACCTTTCCAGCCCTTCACTGTTTCACAAAATGTGCATGAAATTGTACAAAAACTGGAATATTTGCATTTGATGGAATAATGCAGCCATAATATGTTTGTTCTGTATAATTTGTGTTCTTAGTTTTAAGTATTACACATACTGCAAATATAATAGACTACGTATATGCAATATAAAAATCTACTTAATAGTATTTGTAAGAGGAGTAGAATATATATATATATATAAATAAAAAGTTTTAAATGATGTAAAAATTTGCCTTGTGGTCTCCAGTGTGTAAGATGTGTGTACCTGTGTATCTTTAAGTTTTCCTCCAGCCCGGTCCTGTCCCTGAAGGAGCGCTCCAAGTGATCCAAAGTGCTTCAGCTGCCGCTCAGACTCCTCCGAACCCAGACCAGCTCTCTGAAACCATGTCGGTGTGATTTTGCATGTTCCAATGCTCCATTCTGAACCGTGTTTAAACCCAGTTCGATTTATTCTCCATCCAGTTTCAGCTCAGGGTCCCATTGTTGGTCGAATGGCTCTTTTCTGTCTTTTTACGCCAATGCAGGTAATAAATTAGGCGCCATTCCCACAGAAAACGTCAGATTCCAAATATGCCACGTGAAATGATCCTTTAAGAGAATTAACCAGAGGTAGGCTGCATCATGAGTGAAGCAGAGAAAGGGGTGGGTAAGATGGCTAATGATGGAAAAGAAGATTTGAGAGGATTATCACTGACCTGGAAACAGCCGTGTGGTAACAGGCTGCGTGTCTCTCAGTGTCAAACGTGAAGCTACAGGCACAGTTTGAGGATGGGAAATTTGTCAATCAGGACACACGAATGGTGCTGTCTGCCCGGCATGCATGATGGTTGTTAGAGGAACTTTTCCTCTTTTGTCAACAATATTTTCTTAATTGTCACGAGTAGCCCAAGTTGATGTATTTCCTACACCCTCTTTTTATTTTCCATTTAGTTTCCTCTTGTCATTACTTTGAACTGTTGATGGCTGATGTCAGGTTGATTTTGGTCCGACTTTGTCATTTCTGTCAGTTTTATTGGTGTCAGCGTGGTGTGTCCAAGTGCATCATCTTCGGATGACACACTTGTTGAATTACAGTGGTACAAATAGATGCTCGTTTTGTTCATTTAAATGGACGGGCGGTGCTGTCTTTCAAGACGGATGTATATGTCCTGTTTTTACTGTGTCAGGCTGTGTAGAATACACAGATCACTCAGCAGACATTTCTTGTGCCAACAACATTCGTTTAGGTGGTTAACCCATAGATAGATAGATAGATAGATAGATAGATAGATAGATAGATAGATAGATAGATAGATAGATAGATAGATAGATAGATAGATACATAGATAGATAGATAGACTAAAAGACTTTCTGAGTCTATCAGGACAGGGCCTGTCACTGAACAAACCCTTCTGCCTAGAGGGTGGTGGACATTGTCCAGGATGGAGATCTCCTTGTCCAGGGTCCTGAGACTTTTCCTTCATCCCTGTTCTTCCTTTGTCCCTCTCTGTTCTGTGTAAATCTGGCCCGTGTACAGAAACACAATACAAAATACAATAAAGCCTTCATAAAGTTTTTACATTCTGTTGGACCCAGTTGTCTGATGGTGCAACTCCCCAAAAATGAGCAATTGTGGTCTTTTCATGGCCAGCGGTATGAAGCTTTTTTATGGTGAGTGTGTGCGTGTACGTTGTGTATGGCATAATGTAGGATATGGGAGAAGAGAGGACTGTAGATCTGGATTTGGAGCAGGGGTGGTGCCCTTTTTCTTGGCACCGGCCCCTGCCCCTCTAAATGTCTGTGCACGGCCCTGCTGACCTGTGTCACACTCCAACATCACGTTGAATGAATCACATCACAAGATGAAAATGTCTTTTTTGGATTTCCACAAGGAAGAGAAAACAAAAGCAATAGGAGTGACAAGGACTGAGATCACTGCACATCACATGTCTGGTGGGGGGGTTTTGAGACTGTTTTGGACGTGGTTGGATCAGGCTGGATGGATGCAGGAGGAGAAATGTAGGACTTTACTGCAAAGGGCTGTGATGATATGAGGCATAACGGGTCAACGCAAGGCAGGCAGCGTGTGGTGTGCAACAGGTCTTGTGACGCCATCAGTGAAACGTAGTACACGGTGTGCCTAAAGGGTTCAGTAGCTGAATGACTCCAGAAATGCCAAACTTTTGCAATAGTTTCACCTCTAATGTCAGATTTTTATAACTATTATGAACCTTTTTGACCTTTTTGTTTAGCTCATTGCCCATGAAACATCGTTAATCCCCAGACTTGTAGTTTCTCACTGAATTGCTTGTGAATCAACAAAAGCAAAACTTTGGCCACACACCCAGAGCTCCCCTGTTTAATGACAAACAGCAGTCAAAAAGTGAATTATCCAGAAAGCCTCCAGCAGACTACTAAAGCACTTTGAAACTTTCCCTCCATTTCAACTCCAGCTTTGGAGATGCTCATGTTTTCAGATCATTGAAGGTGTCGGGAAGAAGATTTTTACCAGAAACCAGAAAAACAAACTGTCACATAAATGCAATATACTATACTGCATGCAAATACTGAAAAAATGTTCACGTTTTCATCGTCTAAGCGTTCATTTAAATGTCCCTGTACTTCCCTACATCCCAGTATAAGCCACAAAGTGTTTACCAGGAATAAAATGGGAAATTTGACACATGATGGAGAAAACAATACTTCAGGTCACGGTTTGCACAGATAATGGATGGATGGATGTTACACAGGTCTCCTGTGGGCTCCTGTGGTCTCCTGTGGGCTCCTGTGGGCTCCTGTGGGCTCCTGTGGGCTCCTGTGGGCTCCTGTGAACATCTGTGAGTGATGTCATAAAGGAGCAGTGTCTCAGGTGCCGGTAGTTTTGAATATTTAACCGCTACAGCACGTGCCATCGTGAACGTTAACTCCTGTGACATTTTCATCCTTATCTATTCAAACGTACGTTGAGATATGACGTCCAGCTGCCTTCCGTGCTGAGCGTGTGGAGATCTTCACTGCTGCTCCTCTTCCGTTTGACTTTGGAGAGATTCTGGAGAAACCGAGCGTTAAAATGAAGCTCGGTGGATTTTTCGTGGTTTTTGTCGTCCAGCTGTCTTTGGCTCTTCAACATGTGAACGCCGGTAAGATGAGCTCGCTGAAGATTCAGTTGGAGCAGACAGATGATGATTCATGAATATCATCTATCTGTGTGTGTGTGTGTGTGTGCTCCTATAAATATATGACTTTTTCAAATCTGATCAGCGTTTTGCTCCCCTCTTGGCGTTGGATGTTAGTCAGTTTTATAAACAGTGTTCTGTCATCACAGATTGTGGCCCTCCGAGGCGGTTTGACCCCAGCGCAGGACTCAGGTGAGATATCACATGACCCAAAAGTCGCCCGTCAGACAGTGAATTATTGTGTCTCTTCCTTCAAACAGCAGCAGTGCTTTGGTCTATTTCCCCTTCAGCTCAAGATTCCTCTGAATTTAATTGATCTTGTTTTGGAGCGACACTTTGTGATCCTTTTTCCTTTGTCCACGTTGTTCTCTTCTTAAATCACTCTCAGCTCACAGTAAATTCCACTGTGGCTGAATGAAACTCAGTCAGTCAGTCTGTGATCTACACCTGTTGGGTTTGTATTCACCCAAAGATTTTATTCCTTTACAGGCCGTACGTTGACATGATTGGATCAAAGTTTGTCCTCTTCCCAAACCAGCCTGATTCTGGAGATGGAGGAATGCCGACACACGATCCTTCCACATACACAGAGTCCAAGAAAATGTGTCCCTTCGATATGAATGCAGATGTTCACATTCCAAAACCTCTGATTTGGTCTAAAGTAGAGAAAGAGGCAGCTGGGTTCGATCCACACTGTCCTGGGTTTGGTGTAACCATAGTGGTGATGGAGGGAGATCCTGTCGTCATGGAGGCGGCCACTTTCCTTTTTGAGAGACATCCCTCTATATCCTGCCTGTTGATGTACCAGAAGGGGGCGCTTCACATCCTGAGGGGAATCCCTTCTCCTTTGATCAGAAATTATGATGTCATACTCGTTGGCCACGGAAACCAGGGCAGAGACGGGGCTTCCCAGCTGGCAGGTCGTGGCCCAGAGGAGCTGGCCGAGGTCGTGGCCACCTTACACTCTGACGCACAGATTCACAGCGTAAACCTGATGAGCTGCAACCTGGGAGAGGATCCAGGGTTTATCACCAGGATGCTGCGGGCACTCGGGGCCTTAAATGCAGGAACGAGGGTGTACCTGTACAACTCCATGGTCTCGGTCAGTCCTGATGGAGACATATTAGCGATGAGCGATGGAGTCTGGAGGTCCCACGATCACAGCCAGAAGCTCGTCGCTGAGCTCGACCTCAGGGGGAACCCGCTGACTAAGGTGGAACTTGGCTGTAAAGGTCGAGCGTTTCCTGATTATAAAGGAAGCGCTTTATACTTTCACACCCTGGATTGGCCCAGCCACCCTCAAATGTTTGTTCCGATGGAACTGCGCAAGAAATACCCGTCTATCGATTGCCTGGAGGGCCTTACTTGGAGCCTGTTCTTCGAGGAGAACGAAAGACGCCGTGCTCCCAATTACGTCCCGGAGAAACTGAACCTCAGCGCCATTTGGCTTAGAAATCCACCGCCGAGCGCAGACGACTACTTGGTCTTCAAGCACATCACCAACATTCAGGATCTACTGGTTGAGATCAGGTACAACGCCTTAGACCAACCGGAGTCCGACCTTCACTACGTTCTGAACGACTGCATCTACAAAGTTTACAGGTCAAACCTCAGCGTCAGTCTGGAGGGCAAGTTCATGAGAACGGACAACAGAGTCGAAGTGGAAAGTTTCATCGAGACTTTCTCTCATCAAAGAGGCGTGTCCTCCCTGCTGGAGCTGAGAGAGGGGCTCAAGCCGGCCAAATTCAACGACTTCTGCCGACAGACCTTCCAGTTCCAACAGTGTTCGTACAACTGTGAACGGTGGGGTCGCTACTTCATGGCCGCCGTGTTCTCGGCGTCCGTGCGCAACTTCAGGACGTTCTCCCTTTTCCTCATGAGCGTCATAGGCTGCGAAGTCGGCCGCTCCCGAGGCACCGACAGCCCCCTCTGCGCGGCGTTTGCGGGAGACGACCACCCCATGGTGACGGACAAACCCTGGCCCGAGCGCCTGAGACGAGGATTCTACGGCTGCACCGTGGACAATTATGAGACGGCGCCAGAAGACAGGCAGATCTGGTTGGATCAGGTCATCGCAAAGGAAAACGCCCTCTACGTGAAATCCAGACAGATGATGAACAACGTGGACCACGACCAGGAGACGGAGCTGGACATCTTCGGCAGGGTCAAAGTCATGAATAAGTACGTCTTCTCCTCTTTTCTGGAGTTCTTTCGGGGGACGCCCGAGGGAAAGAAGCTGAAAAGAGGATGTAGTCTCGCTCTGCCGTGAAAACTCATCGCCACCGTTTGCCGCTCTTTCCTTAAAACGCCTCTCAGCTCACATGTCCATAACCGGACGAGTGCACGTGTTCTGTCGTCGCTACGATAAGAAGTCAATCAACAACACGACCGTAACTGAAAATGACTTTCACGTCAACCGTGTGTCGTTCTGTTCCAATAAATGACTTCGTAAAAAAAATCACAAAATTTATTAACTATTGTGCCTTCTGTTTGGTTTATTACATTTCTTTTCTTGTGGTGTCACATTGGCCAGAATACACAAAACATAAATACATACAGATTGTGTTATCAGAGAGTAAAGCACTGCTAGTACATACTTTGAAAGGGTCTGTGAAGTAAACATTTAATATGCGCTTCCATTTATTTGTCCAGACACGAATACAAAATGACAAGACAGAAAGTATCAAAACGGCACCGAGGGATGCACAGCTCTAAGACACACACACACACGCGCGCGGCGAATGGAATTACAGCATTAACGTAGCATAATGCGAATTCTGCTTCAATCTTGGATCGATCTGCGTGTTAATGCAGCCTTCAAATGGAACTTTGTGTTAGGAACAGTCAGGTGAATGATATTCTAGAACATTCAGGCGGCACACGACGTCTTCTGATTTATTTCTGGTTTTGCTGACATTAATAATAGGGAATGATTTGAGTGTTTCGACATTTTGTAAACATCACCCTATGAGAAGGCAACATAAAGCACAAAACTGCAGTAAATGAGGGAGGGGTGAATGCCCAGCAACCTGTCACACCAGGTAAACACACGCAGCCGGAGGCTCATGCACACACTCCCGCTGCGTGTTTAATTTGCACGATGGAGTCTTAGCCCCGTGGAGATAACCTGATAAGTCGTCGCAGCACCGAATCACAACATTTTCTCCCAGTCCGGCCGATTTGATGATGAAAAGCAGCTGTTTTAATGCTTTCGTGCCATCAGCTGGGACACTGGAGGGAAATATGGAAATTTGGAGCCACTGTAACCGGGAGATCGTGGAATGTATCTTTCCAATGTAGAACAGTTGTTCCTTGTGAGAGGCACGGTAAGCTAAGCTATTATTATCTGATGTAGCCGAGCTGAAAGCATAAACATTCATTAAAATGATTGCCGTGTGTCTAAAAATAGATGCTCCCTGGTATAATCGCTGAATACTGACGTGCACGAGAGTTCATAGTTTAATTCTTGTAGCCATTACAAACAAGTCAACGTTGAACATTAACTAGTGAAACAGTATGCTGGGCACCTTTACTTGATTAGACGTGATAAGACCCGTTGTGATCATAGCATTAAATGATAAAAAAAAAATGTTAAAGATGATATTATTTGGTTGGGAACAACATTCGGGGTGTTCCAAGCTTTGTATTCTGCCTGACACCTGGGAATGATGCTGTGATGTTCGTGTCGTGACTTGGTTTAGTTACATTGTAATGTGGAGGATGGGACAGAGATGATTGGGGCTGAATGCCTGCGTTTTCACATGATGATGCAGCTGCATGAGCTGCCCTTCGCACTGCTGAGTAGACCGTGCTGTGAAGTGGCCAGAGACTGGATTAAGCCCCAGAAGTGCTTAAAGGAGACGCCCTCGCCTTCACCTACGCCCATCTTCCGAAGGATCTCAGACATTCCCTGTTCAGCGCCCTGGGGGAACTAAAAGGACAAAGAATGTCACTTTAAACGGAAGTAAAAGGAGCAACACATGTTCAGCTGAAGTGAGGGGAAGAGTGTGTGTGCTTTTAAATGGACAACGTACGCTGATATCATGTGTGTGTGGCCTGGACCGCGGAGGCAGTGGTGCTGCCAAATGTTTAGATTTTTTTTGATTTTTTTTATTGTTAATTACAGATGTAGTTTCCTCTAGATCTAAATGTACTCCAGAATCCACCGAAATAACACATATCTCTCATTTGCATGGGAAGGTGGTCAACATATGAAAACTAAGCCAGTTAAACAGTCATCCTTCTACAATAGTTTTTTTTTTAATAATATAT
>OMNV01013879.1:53505-78126 GCA_900303265.1 Brotula barbata
CGCAGACCACATCCCACATACAGCAGTCTGCTCCTCCGCCGAATGCGCCACGGCGAGGGAGAGCCACAGCGAGGAATTGTTGGCATTATGTCAGGAGGAGGACGCTCTCTGTGGCGCACGGGCCTCCGTACGTGTGTATCCGGGTCCGGGCGGAATGTCGTGATATCAGCGGTGTGTGAAGGCTCGGCTCGCTGACAGCAGCTCGCTCCTCTGCGCTCCCCCGGCTGCCGGCTGGCGGCTCCCCGGCGTCCCGTCGCTCTCAGTCTCATGCAAAACAAAACAGTCCCGGGAAGCTCCAGCAACACGAACTCCAATGTTTTTTGCTCCTGCAACTGCACCGGACCCCAGCCACAGGGCATGGATATATGTGAGTACATCACCGGGCTTTTATTCGCGGCTGGGCACAAATGTACAAATCTGTCTTTTGCGCATTTCCGGGCGAGGCTGAACGCTTCTGCCCCCCAAAAACAGTGTTCACATCATGACAGCAGTTCACCGGCGGTCCCGTCGAGCGGCTCCGGCTGATTTGGCTCTAAATGGAGCTGAACTATCATTTGATGTAACACGGATAATAATGCACGAGTCGGAGAATAATGTAGGACAGGCCGTAGAATGTTCACTGGGAGTTGGACGCTCCAGGCCATATTTATTTCCCACTGTGATATATATATATATATATATATAATGCACATATTTTGTGAAGATGTCATTTTATTTGTGCCTTTATGTGTGACGCGGTGCATCCTGGTGCGCTTCAGCTGAGGCGGAGGAGCCCGGTGGGGGCTGCGTGCCTAAATTGCCATATTCCTAATGAGATTGCTCAGAGTTGGCCAGACGTGCGCTCTATTGCGGCAGCTTATTAGTTTGCTCAGTTGGCCTGTTTGTTGTGTCTGTGGACAGGCTGGTCTCCGAGGCCTCCACCCTCCCCCACACCGGCCCACTTCCCGCCGGCAGACTGCTGCCAGACAATCCGGTCCCAGCAGGACAAAGACGTAATAGAAACCAGTGGGGCGTCACTGGTGACAAATGGCCAAATGTATTGTGATATTCAAATGCGAGCAGCCTGACCCAGACTGCTCCATCTGACGCTCACGCACACAGTCAGCAGCTCAGCTAGTTCTCTGAATGTCTCTGCATAAGCCACTTTAGGCACCCAGATAAGGTTACGTGGTCCATTAACACCATCTCAACATGCAATGCTATGGAAGAACTTAGCAGTCATATTGGAATAGAGGTGGTGTATGTCATTTACAAAGGGTAACGTTGGCCTAGTTGTAACTGTCATCTTAATATCAGTGTGTTATGATATTTAGTATATATGACAAATCATCTAGAAAAGGAATAGAAAAGTGTGTGTCCCACTGAGCCTAATGGCTGCTTTCATTCACAGAACCTCTAAAACACCACTGAGTGCATCTTCATAAATTCTAGCGAAATGCCAAATGTTTCCAGAGATACTAAACATATCACGGTGCATTAAGGAAAACTGAATGAAATAATGACTAACACATCGAGAATTAAGGCAAATCTAAGGGAAATTACTGTTGGAATAATGGATTTCTTATACATTTTCTGTGTTGTACTTTTCAGGAACGTAAAAGGACCCATTACATGTGTCCAAAATCCTTTAGATACCCTGAACTGTTTGCCTTAAAGTGCATATGATTACTAATTAATTTCATTTTAAGGGGTTAATTAGATCTCACACTGTAACAGATTCAAGTTTCTGTTCAAATCTGGAGACTTAAAATGATAAACAGCAATCAATCCATTTTTGAACATCAGAACCAAATGATTGTCTACATAAAATCTTATGTTAAACCATAAAATTTTCCAATCGTGATGGATGATAATGGGCATTAATGAAATTCATCAATTATAGCGTGTTAATTGTCGTGTTATAGTATGCTATTAAACATTACGGGAAATTGTCCTTTATCTGTGTGATATGGGATCTTCATCTTTTATCTGACTTATCACGAGGAAAACCATTTTGTACACAGAAAATCAGAGGAAGAATCTTAACTCCTGATTGTTTGTGAAGACATGGACAAGACGATGCAGACTTGGGGACTTTTCATTGGGCTGAAACCTTTGGCTCTTCTCTAGCATTTAAAATGAAACTTTAATTTGTCTAATTTTGCCTTTGCTCTGGTTAGCATTGTTGCACACAGACTATTTCTTATTTCTGGATAGGCAGGGCACAGTACAGTTATGTAACAGTTAGAATGAAATAAACTCTACTTGTATTTCCAGGAAGCTGCTGTCATAACGATAATGGTGATGCTTATATTGAGGTTAAATAAATGTAGTTGCTGATCAGCATTAAACCACAAATATGTTAACAAAACTAACTTCAACGTTAAAAAATGCTAATGTCAGTGTTAGTTTTCAGTTTTTTTCTTTTGGGGTGCTGAAAAGCTCTATAAAACCGGCATCACAGCTTAGTGTTGGTGTAATAACAGAAGAGGGAGTGTTAGGTTGTATCGTATTACGAAGGTTTTCTCAAGATCTGGACAGATCAAATGTTTTGGGTTTTCTTATTTGCTGCCCTGTTTCACAGAGGGTGGATTGGTCAGGCTTTCAGTGGGGCTCTGTCAGTGTGTCAGTATTAAATTTGACACACTCCAAATGCTTACTGTGTACCCGTATCTTGTATGTTTCCCCATCTGCGATCTGGACTATTTTCCCACAGCAACTCCTCTCTGTCTCTCTTAGTCACCATGTCATTAACTCCACTCCATTAGTGAAACAAACAAACAAGTGAACAAAGACACTAATGATAAGCCTTTTTTTTTCAAAGTTTTAAAAGATTTGTTAACAATTTCTATAGTGAGGTCCACTCTGAAGTTCATGTTGAGTTGAATAGTTTATCAGGAATGAAGGACTTCCACAGGGCACAGATAAAAGATGCAAAACAGTTTTGACAGTTGTTGTTTTTTTTTGCTATCTGTGGTTAAATAGATAAACTTAGATAAACTTTCACTTCCAAGATAATGGTTGTCTGGTTTGTTTTTGCCAAGTTTAAATTTGCCTGTATCATACTTTGTGAGATGCATCATTGAGTGTAGATCACAAAGTAAAAATTCTCATGTAGTAGAACCAAATATCTAATTTTCAAAATTCCAAGAGATATCTGGGATATCGTTCAACAGAAAACGCGGTGTCCCAAAATGACGCTTATTTTCAGCTGCTTCTTTATGTGTTGTGATATTAATATATACAATGGTGACTGTGGCAGGTGACTCCAAGCAGAGCAGCTGCAGAGGACACAGACAGAGAGAGAGAGACAGAGCTGAACACACTGGCCCTCAGCAACACACACACACACACACACACACACACACACACACACAGACACAAAGTACATTACCAATGCACCAGACTCCTCATTATGGGTGGCTGCTGTCTCAGTTTGGCTCCTCCCCAGGTTCAAGGGTGAAAGGTGAAGGCCTGTCAGTCATTGCCAGGGACCAAGCCTTTGTCTTCCTTACCCTGCTTTCTTCTTTTCCCCACACAGGATTTCAATCACGCACACACATCTTATATTTGTCCACATTTTATTGATATTAGAGGGTTAATCAATACTAGCACAGTGAAAGTGAATGTTGAAGCTTTAATGTCATCACACAGTTAACTGAGACTGTTGTTACACAACAAGCACCATTTTATTGTCATTTTTTTGTGGGCTCTTCAGCTGAAGACTTTGAGCTGTATAATCACATGACATGAAGCACATTTGGACAGAGATCAAACAAGATTTAAAGTGATAATCCTTCATTTTTTATGTTTATATGGATAAATAAAAATAATCAATAGTTCATCTGGACCATTTGTTTCTGACTGTGAAGTCTTTCCCCCTTTGAGTTCTGTTTGCATTTTGAACACAGCGATTGTTCTGAGGCCTGTAAACCTTACAGATAGTCAAATGGTCTACGTTGCATTGTGTGTATCATACCACATGTCTGTGAAAAATATGTAAATATCTCCACTCTATGTCTTTATTGTTCTGTTTACAGCTGAACTGGAGTTTGTTCAGATAATAATTATCTTGGTGGTGATGACTGTGATGATTGTCGTGATCATCTGCCTTCTCAACCACTATCGGCTGTTAGCGCTGGCCTTCCTCAGCAGGCACAGCCAGTCCCACAGAGACCAGGCCACACAACTGGTAGGTCACACCGAGGTTACTGGGTTTGATGGGCAAATATTAGGTGTATGCTAACATTCATCTGTAGGTGGTTGTTCTTCATGCCAGTCATTTTGTGGCATGGCCTATTCAATGTGTGTCCCTTCTGTTCATGTTTCCATTGTGGGTGGCAGATTCAGAGATACAGACTCTCTATTTGGTTACAATGCTGATACACACAGGAACGTGTAGGAAATGATGGATGTGTATCAATGCATCTTGGTGCCTCAGTTCTAAAACTGTGCATGGAGTCCACACTAAAAATGTACATGTTAAAAAGACAGAAATGGGCAATAAACTATGTAGAAAATTAACACACATTCCTGCTCCCAATTTCCTTTTTATTAGTAACAATCAACTTAAAATGTGTCCACGTTGAAAACATGTTTTAATCTCTCTCTCTCTCTCTCTCTCTCTCTCTCTCTCTCCCTCTCAGGATGCTGCTCTATGGTCAGACAGTGTCCTAGCTCAGCAGAGAACTGCTGAAGTAAGTCCATTTGTTTTTAAGAGGTTTTAAGAAGTTGAGTCAGGCCATTTTCTAGCCTCTTATCTGTACCGGGGTTATGATGAGTTCAGACTGCAGCACAATAATCTACGTCCACACTAAGTTAGATAAATCCAAAAACACATCTTTTTTTCGCAGTTTGCCCTTCCAGTCACACTGAAATCGATCAAAAACTGAGCTTTCAGAAAAGTAGTATACACGGGAAATTTGGATTTGAAAATGCTGTTGTATGATTGTGATGTCATCGTGGATTTGATCAAAACAAACAACGTGGGAGGCAGTGGGATATGTCTCTTTGTTGTCTACTTTAATTGCGTCATTGAGTTTGAAAAAAATGTTTTACGAGCAGTATTTGAGTATTCACAAATGCTATTGTACAGTGGAACCAAGTTCAACTGCTCTACAAAGCCAACATGGAACGGAGCGCTGATGTGGAAACATTTTTGTATTTCCACTTCTATATTTGGCTTGCCGTGTGGATGTAGCCGTAGAGTTCAAGCGGATCAAACACCCTTTACTCCAGGATGTTCATACCGGAAATGTGTGGGCACATTATCTAGTTGATGTTATAGAAGCCTTAGCTCCCAAAATTCTGGGTCTGGGTCAATGCTTACTGAAATATGGCTTCTTTTACACCTTTTCATTAAGATGTGATCTCAGTATAATATAATATATTATCATAAATGGCATGTCATAAATCCAACTCCAATAACTTTATGAATGAAAGTGGGTGGGGTCACATAGCTGAAGTAGTGAAAAGTCTGACTAAAACCTCAGGATCCCGATGGGTCTACTGACGTCTTTAATAAAGAAAATGTTTGTGGCTGTAACTGGCTTTATAATGTTTATACATGTGTTATTCTGTTTAATTTAAATTTTCTCTCCTTTTCTCTGCCTGTTTGTCTGCGTTCAGGTGATGTGTGGGCATCTAGCCAGCAACCTGCCATCCTTCATGCAGCAGCGACTATGTCGCTTTCAACCCACCTACCCATACCTGCAGCAGGAGATCATTGACCTCCCCCCCATCATTTGCTTGTCAGATGGGGAGGAGTTGCCTCCCTATAAGGGCACCTGCAACTTACAGCTCCGTGACCCAGAGCAGCAACTGGAGCTGAGCCGCGCCTCCGTGCGAGCTCCACCAAACAGGACCGTCGTTGATAGCGACATCATTGACATTTACATACAAAGCAGGAGTCCACAAGCACCTAGCAGTAACTCTGGAACCAACGCTGCCAGCGCCAGGATAGAGGACCCCCCACCCTCCTACAGTGAGGCAATGGGACACTACCCTGGCTCCACCGATTTTCGCTGTCAGTATGTCAGTAATTCCCAGCCACATGAACTACAAGGAACTCCAAGTTCCCAGACTGTGCACTACAGTGACAGCAGTGGCCCTGAAAGCACAACAGTGGCCACTAGTGGCCAAACCATGAATAGTTGATAGGAGAAGCTATTGAGCTACAAAAAAAGGAGAGTAGCCTGAATAAATAAGCTCTGCTGTCACACTTCAAACACAAACTGATCCAAACTGAGGAGCTGACCTTTTTTCTAGAATCGTAAAGCTGCAAGCTGGGATACTGTACTTACAAGGCTGCTGAGTTTGTGTTAGGGTTTTTATTTGTGTATATGCTAAGATTGTGTACATGCTGAATTTATTGGAAAGATTAAGAAGACGTTTTTGCTACAATCTATTCAAATACAGAATTTGTAGTGCAATGATTCACACAATTCAATAGTCATAGGAACGTAGCAGGTAAGGCGATTTTAAGTAATTTTACCTGAATCTTTTGACTTAAATACCAGTTTAAATGATGTAGATGTCACAGGTTAAACAACGTAATCTTCTATTCTGTTTAATGCCAGTCAGTAGAAAATGGTCCATCCCATCTTTGTTTGGACGCCATCATCTCCAGCGCTTTGACCTTTGATAGTTTGATGCTGGAAAATCAGTGCTGTCAGCAAATAACAAAATGATGTACGCTTTCACCGGCACTATCCCTTTAATGCTTGTTTTCAGGCCACACTGCTGATGTGGGGGTGTTGTGAATTAGCTGTTCACAATGTGAAACTTTGAGCAGTGACCAAGTGTGTGACCGCTGAAAAATTCTCTTCCCCTCCAGTTGAAGAACAGGTGGACTGGAAGCGCAGACTGGCAAAATAAAACCTTCCGCTCATATGCTACAGATACTATAGCAGAAAAATACGTGGTCGAATAGCTACAACAGAAACAATATGACTAATTCTTTTTCACATCGTCACCAAGACACTCATACATATCATCTTTCTGTCTGTAAAACCACAGCTGACTGGCGTGACATTGTGAGATATACACGTCTCTCTCTCCGTCTCTTCACTATCTCACTTGCAGACACGCTCGCAGTTCTTTAATCTTAAAGTTCATATCGGTTTTATTTTATGTTGAATGACAAGATTTTGTGTTTGAACTATTGAACTCGCAATTGAATGAGATTGTCACTTAGATGAACGGGCATGATTGATGAGTGGACTAAATCTGCCGCTGCTTTTTTCTTATTAGGTTTCTGCACCATTATGCACTTTAACTGGTTATCTTTTGGTTCGTACACTGTGTCTAAAGTTTGGTCATTGTAGCTGTGCTATTCTGACACTAGCATTTGTGCTTTTCCTCCTTTTTTCCGTATGTCGTCCGTTCAGTTTTCTCAGAAAGGTCCATCCAATTAAGCCTCACACTAGCCTCCATCTACACACCGGTAATGGCACAGATTGAAATGAACCATGAACTGTCATGGTTAGCCACCAGTAGATCTGTGTTAACTAAACTACACCTAAAAGGAAATTGTTACGATACGATACGTTTAAGTCTGTACAACAAAGTTTAGGTATTGAATGTGATGCTTTGGTTCAGACACTTAACACAAATAAATGATGGCAGTTTGGTATGTATTTATAAGCAAGTGACGTTTAAGTTTTCAAACCTTGTGACACCCAGTGATGTGGAACCAAAGTTTTCAGAAGAAACACATTTGTGGAACCCGCCTTGAAGGGACCCGTGTGAAAACAGTATTTATTTTTATTTATTTGATGTAACAAATTGATGTCCTTTTTTATTTGTTTTCCCAAAATGACAAAGGTTTTCATATTAGAGCAAAATTTTAACTTCATTTGAGTTTAATTGTCTATGCTAAAGTTGTATTGCAACTTAAGGCCTTGACATGAACGAGGCCTGTGACTCTGTTCACTTGTTTTTTCTTTTTTAACTCTCATCAAGTTTACATTTAGTCAGTCACTGATGCTGCTGCTTGTTGCTGTCATCCACATAAGTATGTCAGTTATTTCCATTACCGTGGACAGAGTATCAAATGCAGATTTATAACAGAGTCTGACATTTTGTTTTGAAGAGGGTTTGCATGTTAAATACCATATGTGAGCTAATTAGGTGCCTGGTGGTGATTTTGGAGCAGGCACAGAAAACCACTTGCACTCAGAAAGTCCCCACCTTTGTTGTGCCTCACTTCCAATGGTGCTTTTTCTTTATTTATACTGCTGTATATAAACCTTTAATATATTATGCACATGTCCTACCCAGTAGGTAGGAAAAACTCATGAGAACCTTGTTAATACTGTAATAATGTAAAGAAGACATTAAAAAGAAGATAACACATCAGTTTTGTCTACTTTGTCTTTTTTGTCGAAGAAAGGGGAAATATACAACCTTACAATAAAATAAAATAAACAATGAAATATAAATCTCTTTTCATATCTTCTTAGCAAACCAACCAATGGCAGTTTCTATGAGACATATTTCATATTCCTACAGATTTAGCTACCATAGGGCTACCTGGCAGAAACTTGCTCAAATCATTATCCCAAAGCCAGACAATTGTAATTTTAATAACTTTAGATTATCTGCTGAAAATAAGTTATGACTATAAAGGGAAGATGACACAGGACGTACTGGGCATGGGCTATATTCCCATAATTTTTATGTAAGTAAGAAAATATGTTGGGTTTTTTTCTGTGTATTGTCCAGTAACATCAACCAAACATTTAATCTGATTTGATCTGGAATGTTGAAGAATGAATATCACTTTCAAATTTCATAAAAATATTGATTTTTGGAAATTGACTTTTCAAATGAACAAGCTTGTTTGGGGTGTGCACAGTGTGTCTGCATGGTCTCTTGTGGGTGCTCCTGTGCACCTACATTCCACACACAGGTGAAGTGTAATGGAAACTATACATTTCCCATAGATGTGATGTGAATATGAGTTTGAGCTGTTATGTTTTTTAATTGATGGTGATGTAGCCAGGTTGCAGTCATTACTAAAGTACTATCGCAAAAATACAAACATCTCATTTAAAAATTACTTTGTTACCAACAAAACTGAACCAGCAGAAAAAATATGTAAGAGCTTAATAATGAGTGGTGAAGTTGACTTTCAAATAGCCGCAGAGGCTACAAGAAATATTGTGACATAATATTATATAGTTCACTTCAAACAGCTCCACTCCTCTCTTTGCCAAGCCAGAAAGTCATACTCCCTCCCGGTCACCAGGGGCGCTGTGGAAATTCTACCTCGGCTTCCTCCTCACCGACACGTCATGCGAACAGCAATTTAAAGCTACTGAGCATGCGCGTGTACAACTCCTTCAACATCTGACAGAGGAAAGTAAACGTTGATGGTAACGACTCTTTGGTCATTTTCTTCACTCTACTGTTGATATTTTATGTTTTAAGATATTTTAAACGCGCTTAAAGTAACGACATTTGCTATGCTTCATGTAAATATAAAAATGAATGATGTTTAAACTGTAAAATTGTATGACCGAGTGCCGCTGTCGGGGCTCCTCAGGTACACGTAAGCGTCTGAAAAATCGAATCAGCGATGAAGACTTGGTCCGCACTTTCATATAAAACAAGCAATTATGATATTTAATTTTGATATCTTTGTAGTTTTGCAGAAGCGTGAATAGTGAATGTTGAGATGCGTACGGGCTACGTCTTGGTATTTTTTTCCCTTGCTTTACTGGACGCTGTTAGATGTCCTATTCGATCTGTTTCAGAAAGGGAAACAAAGCACATTTGAACGTTTGGTTTCCAGAGTAGTATGTAATCGCAGAATATAAAAGAAACGTTGAATAATATGTTTGCTAAAGCTGGTTCTCAGCGTTGTAGCGCCTGTTGGAGACCTTGAAATCGTAGTTTTGGAGCAATATGTAGCTCTGACTTATAACGTGTTAGTATGACGCATTAATTTTCAATCTGGTGAATAAGGTAGAAAAAAAGGTCAACCTGAAAACTGTAGTAATCACAATTGGTTAATCTTCATTGACAATGGCGTTTCAGCTTAAATTGTAGTAACACGTCCAAAGTCTGCAAGGTTAGCAAAGTGTGCAAATTATTTGAATGTGTTATGGGAAAATCTGTATAAAATGGTACCCAAAGCATTTAGGGTAAAGGTAATTTGAAGGGAAATTTAAAATCTCCATGGGTTTAAAAAGTAGGTGTTACTGTCATTGATTTTAGGATTAACCAATTACTGATGAGTTATTATTGTGAAAAGGCCCATTGGATGTATCCAAGATATCTTGTGTATGCCTTGAAGTGTACTCAAATACACTTTTGCGTACCAGTATTTATGGGGTTAATACACTTTACATATACCATACTATAGGAACTGCTATATATGTAGATGTGCCATCTTTTCATTCTTTTGTGTTCTTCTTGGTGTAGATTTTTTGTTTGTATTTGGCCAAGTTATTTGTTGTTGTTAAGATATAGCAATGCTCGAACGTTTCTGCAATAGTTATTCAGCTTTTTATTGTCCTGCTTTTTTCCAGATGATGATGCTGCACGTGTTTGTGGTGATGGCTTTGCTTGGGCTGGGCTCAGGAGAGGAGGGAGCCCGTTTGCTGGCCTCAAAGTCACTGCTTAACCGCTATGCCGTGGAAGGCCGTGACCTCACCCTACAGTACAACGTCTACAATGTGGGCTCCAGGTCAGGAGTTTATAAAATTCAATTAATATGTTTTTGCCATACAGTTACAGTGCAGATCACTGTGCTGTGCAGGTCAGTACAGTTGTTGGTTTATCAGTAACCTAGTACTTAGTAACCTAGTCTCTTAGTCTCATGGTGCTTTCTTGACTTTCTTTGCAGAAACCTGCACATGTTCAGTTGTGATTATGATCCATTTATGACTTATCCCTTAGAAACATTTCTGCCTCTGAAATTCAGTTAAGGAACTTGGGCAAAATAATAAAAAAAGAATAATTAGAATCATACAGCTTCTGTATATGGATGTGTCATTGCAACAAAATATATAATATTGCAGTGTTCATCATGCATTAGAAGTATAGTTTCTCAGCAGGACCATAGCAGAATTGTGTAATCTTAGCTCAATGCTAGATAACAGTTCACTCTATGCAGTCACAATCTTGAGATATCTGATGGCCTCATAGTTCATTTCCAATTGTCTTTCCCGCTGTTGCTTGCAATCCCACATGACGTAATTGTCTATTTAGTCTCGTCCTGATGATAATAATGACGACTATTATTACATTTTGTTATGTCAAGTGTTTGTTAAAATTCCTAGGTGTGTTTACTTATTTTGACCTCATATGTTCAAATTCGAGCTATCTGAGGACACATTTGGTGCGTTCAGACTTATTTGAGGTCTGAACAGGGCCAAAATCTTGTGTATAAATGGACCCTTAAATATCTTCATAACAAAATTAGAGAATATTCTTGCTAATCGCAAACACCACACACTTATTAATGCAATACTCAGCTAACTGCGTGTCTTCTTACTGTCTACTTCAACAGTGCTGCGTTGGAGGTTGAGCTGTCAGATGATTCTTTTCCCCCTGAAGATTTTGGCATTGTCTCTGGAATGTTGAATGTCAAATGGGACAGGATTGCACCGTATCCTTTAAACCAAATGCATGTGCACAATAGTCCTTTTTTTATTTTTTTTTACTTACCTGCTTTTGTGTTTGTTGTTCAGTCACTGTTGATGACAATTAACATAATTTATGCATCCTTGCTGATTTTCTCATTATAATTTGTTATCTTTTCATGGTTTGCAAACTGGTGTTGACCTTAACCCTTGCCCTCTCAGTGCCAGCAACGTCTCTCACACAGTGGTATTGCGCCCCCTGAAGGCAGGTTACTTTAACTTTACCTCTGCATCTGTCAGCTACCTCACCCAAGAGGGAGGCCAGGTTGTGGTAAGGACACGTTCATTCTCATGTTCATCTTTGTGAAGCTAATGTTGCAGCTGAGGTGGGTGTAGCGATGGGAGCTCAAGTTTCTCCTCTTCCTACAGGTTGGCTACACCAGTGCCCCTGGCCAGGGAGGCATCCTGGCTCAGAGGGAGTTTGACCGCCGCTTTTCTCCCCACTATGTAAGTGTTGACTTCAGAAAGCTTTACTTTTTTTGAGTAAACTGATATGCAGGTGTCTAAGAAAGCAAAGGAATTCCACGATGCCGTTTCTGTCCCTACACCGTCTGATGCCAACCATCTCTATGTTGTGTGAGATCCTAATATCACTGATGCAGAAACTGTAACATTTATGTCGGTGCAGGATTGCTATAAAAATGAAATTCATGCAGATTCCCACAAGGCAAAGTCCTTACATTACTGCAAAGGAAATCGATTATGATGCATCCATGGGTACAGGGTGTAAATATTATAAGACGCACTTTGAATGTAACGGGGTTGGTTTAATTCTGGCCTGTGCCCTTTGCTGCATGTCATCCCCTCTCTCTCTGTCCTGTCCTTCCCTTCTGTCTCTCTACTGTAACTATCACAACAAAGCAGAAATGCCCAAAAAATAATCTTAAAAACATAAAGCCCCTTTTTCTTGTATACAATATTGGGAAGTGCAAATGAACCTTTTGATTTAGTTGGAGTTGTATCTTGTAGCTCACTTCCATTTCCATGTCCCCCCTGTCTAGCTGGACTGGGCTGCATTTGGCGTGATGACTCTGCCTTCCATTGGCATTCCTCTGCTCCTCTGGTACTCAAGCAAGAGGAAGTACGACTCACCGAAGGCCAAAAAGAACTGAGGCAGTTCCAGTTTTGTGTAAAGCTGTGGGGGTGGGAAGGTTAAAGGGGGGCCAGGGATGGGGCCACAGAGCATCAAAATATCTTAATAACCCATATTGGGGTGAAAGATGAGTCACAGGTATCATGAAACAAGATTGTGTTGTATCGAGTAGCCAAATTGAGGGATTTTTATATCAAGAAGTGAATGAACATGATAGGTTTCAGTGTGGAGGTGATTTTCAACAGTACATCACCAAAAAGTCAACATTTTCATACAGATCCTCGTTTTATCACTGGCTAATGGACTGGATTTAACCAGTCACTTCTCAGTCCTTTGTGTGGCCAGATTCACCAGAGGACTACATGGAAGTACTGGGAATCCACCTTTTGATATTCATGTGATAATGTTCACTTGGACTCTGATGCCGATGAGCTGTCAAAAACAACTAATTACTAAATAAAAAATGACAGGTTTTTATAAAACTGTGTCTTGACTTTTTTTATTGTTGAAGTTATTCTTTTTTAGTCTCCATTTACAGATAATATATCTGTACCGCTGTATGTATCCTTTTCTTATTGTAGTTTTATAAAATACGTTTTTAATAACTGCCATAATATCTGATCAAGCTACAGAAACCTCTATCCACAGATAAAACACTTAGTTGCACCATTAGTGCCGACAAACCTGGATGAAGAGGATCAAGCTGCTGCTCAATAGACAGGGCTGATAGACTATAAATGTGTAAAAACAGGAACCATGAATGCTTGTAATTTCAGATGGACTCGCTATGGCTTCAGAGGATGTTGTTAACTGCTTGATTTTGCATATACATATATGAAATGCAGTCAAGATCGTAATCGCATATATTCACTCCGCAGCTCGGAACTTGTTGCTTGGCAGTAATAGGTGGTGATGTGTGGTGTTACGCTTAAGGTGTGATGTTTTTCTGTCTTTCACTTCCACAAATCAATTTCCAAAATAAAACAGTATATATAACAATTGGTTCTTCTTTTACGTTCTTCATGTAAGTCACATATTCGCCCATATTTCGACAGAACTTACATAACTTCTGAGTTGTATTTAATGTGATCCACACCACCAAACTGAGATAACTTCACATTTACATCCTGATTTGGTGATGCCAGTGTTCTACAAATGGCCCGAACTTTCTGCCTCCTCCGCCACGCCTTTTTACTACTTATTTTCGGATTAAATGTAACTTTCTTGAATGAGTTAAGAGAAATTGTACCCTCTGTGTATCCTCTACTCACCTCTAGATGACACTGCTGGCTCCTCTTACCCATATCCCTCGCACTCTCCGTCTCTCCGGTTAGGCCGGGTTCTATTCTAATTATTATAATTATCATAGTTATTATTCAAGTATTATTGTTATTATTACTATTATTATTATAGTTTCAAAGTGAATATGTTTTGTGGTCCGCGGTAAAAATCTCGCGATGCGTTACCGTTGGTATTCTCAAAGGACTACGTACGCATTTTCTGTGATGTCGTTCGCGCCCATTACAGGGTTTACGTTTGTCGTTACGTAAAATAATTTGCGTACATACCCAGTACTACCACTACTTCACAGAGATGAGTGGAGAGTCTGTGAGAGGGAATGTCGGGCGTCGAAAGATTGGTTAGTGAAGTAGAGGGGAACGACAGCAGAATGGGTGAGTTTCTTGACTCTTTTCAAGTCTCCAGTCTCCCCTAATGTGTGATTAGTTTACCTGTTAACTTTTTGAGTTGTTTGGTTTTGCTGAGGTAACACTTTATATGTCAACGAAGTTAGGAAATGTAGTAAACCAGGACCCTGATCGAGAAAAGTAATTCTCTACGTTCATGTTAGCCTAGCCCCGGTAGCTATTCAAATCAGGAAAATATCCTAGCAAAGTTAAATATTGTATATTGCTTTGCAGACACCTCATAGGAACTGACTCAGAAATGTAAACTTGGTTAACGTCAGATGTTTAAGTTAAGTATTGCTCGTTACTGTCCACCGCTGTTGGTTATGTTGAAATGTTCAAATTGTACCTACGAGGTAAACAATGCCATAAAGTAGAAATTATGTGGCATGTTGCGTCGTGCGTCTGCGTTACGTTAAAACTCCCTGAAAAGTTAAGTCGGACTATGTTTAAGTTATGTTTTGACGAGCAGGCGTTTGAATGGAGTTTTGGTGTGACTTTTTCTTGCTGCGTGTCGTCTCATTTAATAAAATTGGCAGGGTCGGTTCAGTGGTTAGCCCGGCATTTCCTCAATTCATCGTCATGGGCGAGAAGCTATGCTAGCTTATAAACCTTTCGCTATTTTCGTCAAAACCCTAAACAAAGCAGGCGGAAGTCTTGTAGGTACAGGTTTACACGTAGAGAATGTAGTTAACACGGAAACAAATGAGCTAAAAACAAAAGAAAAACAGTTTAGAAACTGAATAAGTGAGTGATAGTTTTCCTGATAAAAGGCTATTACAATCGGTATGAAGGGGGTTAATGGATTCTCTACAATTATCACCGATGATTCTTTCAATAATGTGATCGATTCCATGTGTGTGCTGTTCGTGTTGTTGATGACAGTCTATTTTTTTTTTGTATCGCTATTGTGGTCTTGAATGTCTGATGACGACCACATATTTAATAACTCTCTTCTCAAGCAAAGTGCCAAAGTCTAACTGCCAAAGTCACATTTTATGTTCCTGTGACCATAACCCTAACCCTGTATCACTCAAAACACAGAACAATTGCTACAGCACTGAGCTCTTTAGTTTCAAGCCCCATCCACATCAGAGAAGTCTTAAGAGTCTGATCTTCAGGGGAAATATGAAATTACTCATATTCGATGGGCATGATGGGGAAGTAAACACATCTGGCTGTCTACCATGGGTGATGTAATGCACATAGGGCTGAGTGATATGTTGGGTGTGCTGCTGAACAGTGCGAATGACAGAGCACATACACGCAAGTCAGTCACTGATCCTGACAGATAATCAAGCACATATTTCTCCATCAAGGTCCATTACAGTCTGCTAAAGCTGCATTCACATCGTAAAACTTAATGAACAATCAGGAAGCAATAGTGTCAGAGAGACACATTCAGAATCTGTTTTGGACACGTACCCGCTGCTCGTTTCAAGCTTTAGTTCTCGTCTGAGATCTATATTTGACTGAGTTTAGTCATCTCCACGTATTACAAATTCAGTCCGCCATTTTAGTTCGATCCCATTGTTGGATGTTTTTCTTCAGTCAAGCTGCACTAAATTAATGAGACTATTATTTGGCCTCATGGTTCAAGACCTGATTTCCCATCAGAGCACTGTGCTGCCAAAATTGATAACAACACCAAATTTTTGTAGCGTCCTTGCTCAGGACATGAAACAGGTAACACCAGATCTGTAATGATATAAAATGTTTGAGGTGGAGGAACCTGCTGCCACATATCATTTACTATTTTCTGAGTTGGATTAATGTTTAATTGAACTTAAGTTAGGAACCATTACAACAAACAGCTTCTCTTCTCAAGGAAATGATTCAGAGTTTCTGTTAACATTCCAGCCGTTTCAAAACTTTGTCTGAGGCCTGTTTGAGATGGGAAATATATATATATATATTTTTTTTTTCTTTGAGAAGCAGAATGTAGCCAAATTTTATCAAGAAGAAATCTGGAAGAATAACAGTCTGGGATGATGCATGAAATGTCCGAGCCATTCTAAGGTCGTGGGAAGGGGCTGTACATTAGTGTCCTCTGTGGTGTTTAATTCAGACTTAGGGCCGGGACCCTGGGCTGGCTTGTCAAATCTACACATAACCCCAGCTTTTTGGAGGCAGCTGTTCTCACCACATTGTTTCCTGTAGTTTAGCAAACAGCAAACTAAAGCATGCATTTTTCTGTCTGGAACGGCAGCATTGCTCCCCACACTGATTTCATTTGTCATTGTCACTCACAGTGAGGTTAAGCTGAAGACAAGAGGCAAATGGTGCTTTTCTTTTTCACTGGAGAATCACTTTCCAACCTTGACAGTGGTATTTTAAATGTTTTCTAAACTTTGATTTAATTGAGCGAATGAAGGAAAATAACCATAAAAAATGATAAGTGCACATACACCATTTTTTATGTCTGCTGAAACTAAAACATACTTGATGGAAACTCACACGTAATGTAGTTTGTTGCAGTGTCTAAACTAATAAGAGGTAACCTCTGCTAGCACATTGTGCATGACACATGCGGTGAAGAGAAGAGAAGAGTAAAGTAGAGCATCAGAGGAGAGCTGGTATGCCGGTATTTAAGGTATACAAGTATTGATTTATGTGGAGGTATGCATTTTTGCAATACCATAGTCAAATGGTATTTTGTCATTACACAATTCTGTTCACTAGAAAAATGAACTCAAAGCCATCCGTCCAGGGTTTTACATTTGTGAGTAGATTTTTGCACTGCGTGAGTGAAATATGGAAGACAAACAAATAACGTCTGTTTTTGGGGTGATCATGAGATGGAAAAGAAAGTCCTGCATCAAGGGAATGCAGAGTGAGCAGATGTCCTGGTTTACACGCTGCATGTGTTTCCCTTAGTGCTCCATGAAGCAGAGCTTTTGTGGTTTATCTGAGCATGATGTAAGTTATTTTCATCATTTAGGTCGTTACAATATGTTGAGTTGTTTGTAGGTTTGAAATTTCTGTTATGTTTGGCCATGTGTAATGCACACTAAAATAAACATTCCATATTTTGCGATCTCTTATGTTTGATAACTTGTAGGTTGTAATGGGTTATTAAGCTGAAATAATAGCGTACAGCTTGTACTGGCTGTGAGGTTAACATGATCTATACAATGATTCTGATTGTAAATAATTCAATTTTAATCAAAGCCCAAGCGTTAATTGATTTTTGGAATGGTACTTCTACAGGATAAACTTAGTGTGTGAATGTACACGATGACATTTGTGCTGTGAGTATATGTTCACATCATTTTGAATCCAATACAAGCAGAGACTCCGTATGGTGGATTGTCATTAGTTGGATGGTGTCTTAGCTGGATGTCTATACTTATATACATGAAGAATGAGTTACTAGTTGTCTTTTACAGTGGGTTTCACATTTAGAATGTGTGACAGGTCTGCATGTTAACTATTTCCAACAGAGGATGTTTGAAGAAGAGGATGTAGGCCAGTATGGTTTCTTGTGAGAAGTGTGTGTGTGTATTTTACTTTATGTGTTGTGCGTACAAAGATGTGTGGGTAATTTTTTTTATGATGACTAGTAATGTGGTATTAACCTGTTTCAGTGAATTTCTCTCTCAATTTTTCTACAAATTAGCTTTCAGACGACTTGTAATTTCACGCAGAAAGGAATTGTACATTTTTGTATTCATGTCGAGACATGGTTATTTAACTAACCTGTGTCATTGGGGCTGTGTGAGTGTACTGATGTGCTGGTAGTAGTGTTAAGAGTTCCACTGCACAGGTGGTTGACTCTTTTGTGCAGCGCATTCAAATTATTCAAATCAACCTGGTAGAGTTTACACATCCCTGAGGATGCCTCAATTGTCTTGTGTTCAGCTTTCAGGATGAGGTTTTCCATTTGTTTCCACTGCACATCTTAAAAAAACAAATACTCAATCTCCAATGCCAGCACGATAGAAAAAAACTGATTTGTAAAACCCATGTTGGTTAATTATACTCTTATCATAAAACTCACCTTGAGCATTTGACATTTTAACCACATTGATTAGAGACTATGATTCATGATGTTCAATAACAATAAACCTTCCATTGGTTGTGACTCTCACGCAGACGTGGGCCTAACGGTGGATGTGGCAAACGCGGCAGCAAGTTCTCATATGTAGGAGCCTAGAGATAGCAAATTGCCAGCATTTACTCTAAATTAACTAAATGATGTATCGGTTATTAAAGCTGTGATTGCTATTACTCTTGTTAAATGGCTGTGAATTTTAGATTATTTCAGTGCTAATTAAATGGTTGACACTATATTGGCTGCCTTAGAAAGGTCAAAAACAAGCTGGAGGTTTTCTCTGTAGTCCTATTGTATCTGTGTTTAATGTCTGTTATTTGAAAAAGGTTTGACTTTGCTTAAATGTTACTATTGCGCATAGTTCAATCTCAAATCTCTGTAAATAGAAGATTTGTGTCTTTATGGGAGTACATAAAATTAAGCAATTTCAGTCTGCTAAGATTAAGCAAAAGTGCAAATTATCTGCAGCATGTAAAATGGCCTTTGAATAATTCCTGCTTTGTTTTTGTTCTGTTTCTTGCTTTGATTCATGCCTCATGGGCTCTCGCCTGTTTTGGCCACTGCTTCCCTTCGTCACCGATGATGATCATGATATTCTGCCCACCCTCCAAACCAGCTGTAAGTACTAACTTCCATCAGTGTGCAGACTAATGTGTGTTAATTTTTTTGCCAGTTGTCATATAAATGTATAGGCACGGCAGGGGGTCACATCCCTGTCTTGTAATTTTGATGTGTGGACACCGTATGGACAAATATCTTTAACTATCCAAATAGAAAGTGATTTTGTGATATTTTTTCCCCGGAAATTTGATTTCTGACCTAGGTGGTTGACATTGGGTTTTTTTGGAAGTTGGAGCATTTTGGAGAATTTTGTAATACGTTTCCAAAATCCGTAGGCTTTTTTTATGGAACCTTTGAAGCTCGGTGCTGTTTCTTTAACAGTACAAAGATGAAAGTTATGCACAGCACAATAAAAAGATATATATATATGTATCCTAGATTACAGCTTCTGAAGTCATTCTGTTGGCTACTTTACACTGTGAGGAAACCTGCGGTGGAATCTGTAGGATCGCAATCTGTGGAAAAAAAATAAATGTTTCAGAGTCAGATATCACTTTCTTAGATAATGGTGAGCATATTTGTATCTGACTAAACGTACAGCGACGTATAGAGCTTCATATTACTCCCCAAATGATTAAAGATAACAATACTGTCACTTGTTGTCATATGTAGTCCGACATTATCTTCTGTCTAATTGACATAAACACCAACTAACTGTGTTTTGATTTGTTCCACAGCAACAGAAGAACCTGGAGGGCTATGTGGGTTTTGCAAACCTTCCAAACCAAGTTTACAGAAAATCTGTGAAGAGGGGCTTTGAATTCACACTCATGGTAGTAGGTGAGTACTTCTCTATTGCCGCTTCTTTGTTCGTCCATAGTTTATAGATACAGTTGTGAATAAAACTGAGAGTCATTGCTGTATGTACAAGCTCTTAATAGATGTCTTATGCTGGTATGTTGGAACTTGTGGCCTCTACCGCACATGTTCAAGTGTCCAGCAGTATTGAATTTCACAGAAATGTCATGGAAAAACTGCTAGCAGCTGCCTGCACCAATACGTTGAAAAGAACAACTTGCACAAAAATGCGAGACAGCAAAAACCCATATTTAAATTTAATGTTTGCAATTCAGCAGTGTTTGCAGCCAAACTCGTTGCCTCTGCTGCATGTGAGCATGTGTGTGTTGTTGCTCATGTGTGCAACTTTTTGCCATTTGAATTGTGGGATGGGAGGATGTTTCCTGTCATTCCATTCATGCAGCCAAATTCTAAGCCTGAGTAGTCGAGTAGGGAGGTGTTACTCACCCGTAGTACCCCTCCATTCTCTGCCACAGAGTTCCAAAGGTATTTGAGCAGGAAGTCACCCTGAATGCTTGGATGATGTAACTTCCTGTCCCCTGGAGTCATGGCTTTCAATGCCTACCTATAGCTTCAGAGCGTGGGTGTCTACATTTTAGACAATTGTAATTTATATTACACATCCAGGAAAAAGGCTGTTAAAGTTGTTATATGTTGTTGTACGTTAATGTTGCATACAAAGTACTTTTCAGAATCGTGTCGATGAAGCATTAGAATGTGAGTAGTGCAAAACATACAGTATATACTGGAGTCCCACTGATGTTGGGAGGGATGTTTAAAGGGATTTATGGGCTTCACTGAATGCTATTTTAGTAACGGACAGATGTAAATTTGATCTATATGGTTAGGTTAAGGGCCGGGAGTAAGGGATTTTGAAAGTATACCACCCATAAAATCCCGCTCCCTCCCTTCAGTAAAGGAATGACCCAAAACACACAAACGTGCAATACCTGATAATGCTGGCAGAGAAGTCCAGAGAGTCTAGGGAGAGGAGCGCATCACAGCTGAATCCAACTACAACTACTTCACGTGTCATTCATACAATGATGAGGCAGAGAAAAAAAATATTTGAGATTATAATGTTATTCACACACACACACCACTGAAAGCATGGGCATACAACTAAAAACTATGTAGGTAACAGGCAGGTCGATCATCCAGTCATTTCTTTTGGACCGAATAAAATGATTGGATGGGCATATTTCAGGATTACAAGCGCTAAAGATATTGGATTTTTAAGATTCTTTTTTCCAGAACGTTTGATTTACAGTATTTATAGCTTTCGGAATGTTAAGATTATTTCTTCAAATATAACAAATTATGTTACAACAAAAAATTACCTGTTCTACTTTTAAAGTAAAAAAACATTAACTCATAATTGACATCATTCTAATCCTCATTTCATTTTCCCCACAAGTTCCATTCAATCACTGACTGCATGAGAAAGGAGGGTTTGTTTGTTTTTCTTAATAGGAATATAATTTTGAAAAAAAGGCATTTATGTAGCTCTGGGATAAAGTAGAATCCAATGTCCCTGCCCTGGTGGGAAATGGGTTGTGTTGACAGCTTAAAGTCTGTTATGTTTGCATGTATATATGGAGTGTGGGGGTGTACTGTTAGTGGACAAGTGAAAGTGGGCTGCTGCCATTTGTCAGTCCAAGTCAATATTTGTCAGTGATTTGCACAGGAATTGACTTTGATGTTGGCCGCTGCAGCCGTTGTCTCTCCATGATAGGCACGACAGAATAAAGCGACCACAAGATAAAGAAACCACATAAATGCACAAATTATTGTTTTTCAGAACAGATAGATACTGTGTTTAACACTTGTTATGCTCTAGACTTGTTAAATATTTACTGTCTTGCCCCCCCCCCTTTTTTGAAGGGAATGTCTCACTCATTCATGTGGCGAGAAGATGACTGCTTTCACACTATAAAATTGAACAAACTGAATTTCCCTTCCCAAATGAACAGCCCACTTTTTCACCTCTACGTTATTTGCCTGATGTCTTGGAAGCACTGTCAAAGGAATTAACATAATATGGTCTCCCCCTTTCAAGCCAAACTTATCCTATTTCCCCTCCACCAGCCTCTTGCTTGCAGTGGGAAGTGCCTTTGAATAAACCCTCATGGTTTACACAGCTGCTGGAAATTTCCTTTAAAGGAAGTGTGCTGGCTGATGAGCAAGCTGACTATAGCAAGCCGCCGGGCCACAGCTTGGTACCCAGCTCAGAGCGGCCCTCCTGGTGCTGGGACTGAGATGATCAGCTAAAATGACAGTAAATGCCTTCGTTATGTCTCCTTGTACAGACATGGCATGAGCCCATCGTCTCTGCAGTCTATTGTTCATCATCGGTCACAGTGAACAGATGTTATCCCCATGCAAGCAGCAGCATCACTGTATTTGTGTTGAACAATAATAGATGAGCAAAAACACAACAGTTTAACAATGCTGCATCAGTACAGAGACGACAACTGTACAGAATTATTATTTAAGGTTGTTTTTCATAGACTTTTTAGGAACCGAGTCCTGAAACGCATGAGTCTCCAAAAAATCTCCATCTTGCTCAGACTGAGTCAATTCAGGAGGGGCTGCTCGTTTGCTCCCAGTGGATGGACTTTGTAAAATCAACAACACAATGTAACAGTTTCCTGTGAAATGGCAACATTTGGTTAAAAAATGTGACCCCCTGAATGTAGAGTGCTTGCCAAATTCAATTTCTTTTCAAATCTCTCGTGTGGTGCTGATGGGAACAAAACAAAAGCTATGAAATATAATGACCTACAATACATGTATACTGTATGTATGTTCATGCTGTTCATGTGTACTGTATTCCTGTGACAGCTGATTTTGAATGGCTTATTATCGCTAAAGCGCCTCCATTTAAACCATCTAATATTGGCAAACTTTCGACAGTTTTTATCTTATTGCACAGTTCATTGTATTTACTTTTTCAGAACAGAATGGAACAGAATGCATTCCGCTCTGACACATGATGAGAGACATGTGTTTGTCTTTAAAAATCGTCCCTCTTCAAATTTCCTACAATTATTCCCTTCAGGACAGGTTAATATTATTTTAGTGCCTTTTTTGATATATAAATTCAATTGTTTTAAATAGAAATTGAGCAAGTTAAGGCAGATGAAGTTGAAGGAACACAGGGGACTCTCTGAATCGTGACTATGATTTTGATAGACCTGCAACCCTTGAACAGGATAAGAGGAACTGAGGCCTGATGTGACTACATGGACAGTGGACTGAAATCCAGTATTGAGTATCCAGTATTTTTTTTTCGTCTCGCACTCAGGGGAACTTATGTATGATCACAGGTTGCTGCAGCTAATTAAAGCAATATAAGTGTGAATATGAAACTCTTTACTTCCTTCTCCACCTCTTATGTAACTTTGTAGCCAACAAACATGAATCACAGCTTTTTTAGAAGTGGAAAAGAAAATCTAAATCCTGACATCCTCAATGATGTGTCATAATCAGTTTTTATTGCAACCCTATCAACAATAAGGGGGATTGCTGTGCTGCTCCCTCTTTAAGGGCATTCCACAGATTTTCAATGTGATTGAGGTTTGGACTACAATGGGCCAATCCAAACACTCCTTTTCCCAAACATGTGTATTGAGTTTTATATAGGAATTCCACTAAAGATGTACTGACATATGTGTTTAGCTTTAGGATTGAAACCTTCCTCATCTCCACTGATCATAACATAATTCAGTTCATTTTATAACAATGGTGAGCTTCACACTGCAGCTGCTGTGAGTTCCAGTGGTTCAGCCAGCTTCATTATTGTTGCACAACTTTAAGAAGGCCTTTCCATCACATTCCACGGTATAATTTCTCTACGCAATCTGTAATTCTTTGTTCATCTGAGACTTTGAGATATCCAAGCCTTGTGGCAGCAAATTGGCCCCAAACCATGATACTCACTCCACCATGCATCACAGCAAGGGATGTAACAAAAGGCTTTAACAGCAATACGATGTGCATCACAATACATGGTTGGCGATACAATTCGAAGTTAATATTGGTTCATTTAGAGCGAAATGATACGATTCAGTGAAAACTGAAATCCATACAGTAACTCTTCAGCCAAAAATTAAATAAATACCTGGAGAGTGCAGGATAGTGACTTATGAGCAACTTATGAGGAATAAGCAACGAGGTCAAAAGGTAATATTTAAGTATTTTACATGGTGATATATGGTGTTGACTGAAATTCCAGTAGTGCTGGATACCTGTCATAGGGAGAAGGGTCTCAGCACGGGACAGCAGTGAGCCAGTGCAAGTGAGATGTCACGGAATGGAGAGTGTTGTACACAGCCAAATTTAAGGATAGGAGTCTGCACATTTTATTTCCAACCAAACACTACAGCTGAATACCCACCATAGTAGAATTAATGTTAAATATTCGTTTTAAACCTTATTTCTATGATCAAGAGACACATTTATATTTCTAAACATAAATTTAGACGAATAGCTAATTATAGCTTATGTATAGCCCTTTAGAATTTTGTAAAATTAACGCAGAGAGAAAATTCGTATAATATTGATTTGTCAAGTGAGTCAAAATTCATGACTGTGGCAGTTTAATAGCGTCCTTTCCTTCCCCTCCCCTCCCATGAATGTCTGATTAGATTCCTGAAATGCAGACAGGAAAAGAATTTGGGAGGACAGAACTTCCACCCGCTGTCTCTTCCCTCGTCTCGTGTTAAAGCTTGCCTGTTT
>OMNV01013879.1:78146-89094 GCA_900303265.1 Brotula barbata
TCTCCCTGTTTAAAAAAAAAAAAAAAAAAAAAAAAGAAAAAAGAAGGTTAAAGGGGCGATTTCCTGTCTTGAAAAGGTTTGAATCCGAAACACGCAAAGAATGTTTCACAGCAAGACGGCACATCAGAGCTGATAAACATCTGGGGATTGTGTCATGTTGTGTCTCAGTCTGAAACATGGGACGAGTATATTGTGAAATGTATCACTTGAATTCATTCCCACCCTCTAACTCTGGCTTTTGTCTTGCAGGGGAATCCGGGCTGGGGAAGTCGACCCTGATCAACTCCCTCTTTCTGACAGATTTGTACTCCCCTGAATACCCGGGTCCGTCCCACAGAATTAAAAAGACTGTGCAGGTAATATTCTTTCCTCCCCTGTAGCCAGCATTTCTTCTGGCTAAAAACTAGTGTCACCCTTTGACAAACTGCACGTTTTGTTGTTCCTTAGTGGGAAAGAAAATGATTTTCTCTTTTCTCCTGGTTTGCTTCACCTGCAAATTTTACGATTTATTTCTTGTCTGCCGTCAAACCCATAACAGGCCAAAGGTTTATATTTTAGCATAATTGAAACCTGATACGTTGCGTTCGCCATGACGCTAGCCAGTTGAAGTCACAGTGCTGGAGGCTCTTATAACACAGGTGTGCCCCAACCTTTCCTTTTCGGTGTCAGCTATCAGTTAAATAGTTGCTGTATGACATCTTTTTTAGTGGAGCCGCTCCTCCCAGCTTCTGACACCCATGTTTCATGCAATACAATGAAACCGGTTCATCTGCTTCGACAAAGAATCTCTTTTTGCCAAAGGTGAAGCAATGATATGCTAAATTACCCCTTGTAATTATGTTGCTGAATTGTTCTCAGATTCTACATTTATAAACTTCTCCACATCATTTTTTTAACTAGTTGTATATGAGGAAATAACTAAAGCTGTAATTGTAGTCACATTGAGTATTCTATAGAAAAAAATATTCCAAAATAGGACATATGTCTTTCTGTGATTCTGGTAACTCAATAGTAATATGAAAACTCTTTAATATGGCTGTAAAATGGAATTCCTAGCGTGAGTCTGTTGACAGTGAAAGACAAATTCACTTTGTTTGTTTCTGATATGAAGCTGCGAACTTAAACACGCCCACAAAGCATTGCTCATTCATGAAGTCTGCTCAAAGGCTTTGTTTTTTTTACATTTAAATTGATGTTAAATAATGATTTATTTTAAACTAAATGTTATAATATGTGATATCTTTCCATCATAGACAGTATACAGTGTACAAAGGATGTTTTTTTCCCCTTAATTCCCTGCCAGCTAGATCCGTTTCACACCGCTGGAGTATGGCGTGTTAAAGAGTCTTTTGCTGTTTATTTTGGCATCCATGTTAACAGGTTGCAGCATTCATACTGCACGCTGGAGGACTCTATTTTTTACACATTCCTCATGCCTGGTGCAAGGTCAATACGGTAAAGTAATGGCTTGTAAGTCCTATAGGAAGGCATTGTTAATGCGAGCAGTTTAAATACACACAATACCAGTACAGTGCTCCGTAGGCATCAAAATACAGTGCAAACAGGAGGGCTACACCGAAACTTGATCAGTCTGTCGGCTCACTACACTCACATTATGGAAAGTATGGCACAACAACTGATAAAATAACATTGCATTGAAACACTGGGCATCTGTTCTGCCTTGTAGCAGCTATGCCTCTGGTGTGACAGATAATTGTGTTCCAGTAGTAGAAGTCACACAGCAGTGTTGCTTTAGAACCAGATAGGCAGACAGTGTAAAATGGCTGTCACTATCTTGGTCTTTTGCCATTACTATTATGTATTTATCATCATGCCGTCGTGTCCAATAAGAATGATTTCCCCATGTAGTCCTTCTCTTTGTGGTGCTAAAAATAGTATACAGTTTGTTTTTATAGTTATTATCAGTGAAGGTCCAATGTGTCACCTAAACCCTCGCTTGCTTGTCCTGATTTTATTTTCTTCATGCAACTTATATCAAGAATCATGGTGAATACGTTTCTAAGCCCCACCTTCATGATGGCAAGTCAGTACACAAAGTGGACCTTGTGCACTGAAATAACCCTACGCATGGCTTTGCACTGGCAGCTATCAGACTACTTCATTTGAGTGAAATCACACTTCTTGTGTAGGTGGCTGGAGAAATGGCAGCAGCACAGCTATGCTTGGCAGTCTTGATTCTCCAGCCCCCACATAGGCTGTTTTGTGTGGGTTGTTGTGTGGACAGAATGCACAAGAAATGTCAAAATATTTATTGGGGGCAATGAACAAGTTTCAAGGATTTATGGACACATGGACCAAGGATTTACGGTCCATGTGGTAAATACATTGTTGATGGGTTATGGAAGGGGCAGGAAGTGACTGATTCGCTCCATGTCAATGAATGATGCAGTGCTGTCATTATTGAGACTGGATTGTGAATTCGAAGAGAAAAAGTAGATATTCGGCACACCCACAAGGACAAAAATTTGAGTGGGTAGCTTTGTTTGATTTATTTATTTGATTTTTTTTCATGTGGTGCTACATTCTGTATGCTACGTTCCACTAAAGGGAACACAGCTTTAATTGCCTTCAGGTAGTAGAATGTGGGATATGAATTACACCATTTATTCCTACCCATAATCTCCCACTCAGGACGAATCTGCTGTGTTACATCTCCATTTGTTAGATAATGTAATTAGTGTCAATTTATGTTAAAGTCTCTTTTGTTTGCTTTTTAATAAGGAATATCTGCGTGTGGCTTGGGAGTTTCATAACGAGAAAGGCTCATCTTAAGATAACAAAATCATGATGAAGATTTTTAGTATACACATTCAACATGGAAATGTGCAGTAAGTTTGTCATTTAAAATTATAATTCTGGAAAAATGATTGATCAGTATCGGAGAAGCTCAAACACTTTTGCAAAACAAAGCAATCAAATGTGAAGATTAGGTCCTGCTGAAACGAGGCACACACATCAGCATTAGCTGTGGTGCACCCCACCCTCCTTCCAAGACAGAAACTTCCTCATAACATATGAAAAGAACCACATCACCTTCATAATACTGCACCATTAATTAATTGTCCACATACAGTTACCAAATTACAAGAAGCTGCATGCGTGCACACATTTGAATATTTTATAGAGTGAGTATCTCCAAGTGCTGTCCCACAGTAGCCTGTGTCCTTCAGCTATACTTTGCGGGCTCGTGAGGAAGTCAGCCGTTCCAAAGTGCAGTGTTTTGCCTGGAGAAATTGTAGATGTGTTGTGCAGCATCACCACAAAAATGTACACTCTGGTAAAGTTTGTTTTACTTTACAGAGTTTTCCCTTCCTATCGTGTTAGATACCTCACCTGTTGATCAGTGTTAGATATCAGGCTATTGAGCACCCAGTTTATGCCGGTGGCTGGTTTCGTGGACGAGGACTCTGTTAACAACTAACAACCCCTTCTACTTTTTTTTGCCAATAAAAATGCCTTACATCTACTTTGGTGACTTTGTGAAGGCTTGCTGCAATTATCACAACACTAGCCCACACCACAGATAAATTTTTCACACACGTTGGAAAATCCCCCTGAACAAAGAGTGTCTTGCATATTTCTAGTTTCCTTTGGACGTAGGAAAAATGATACTTCCTCTCAAACAGAGGCATTACTATACATTTCTCTACTCTCTCTGTGTTTAGCAGACAGTCGTGACCATCTGACTTGCTGCACACCGTGTTTAGGAGCTTCCCTTCACCTGTTCCTTGTGATCTACGTCTTTGCTCTAAATCTTCACTAATCCTGTAGCAACACACTGAGGGCCTCTGTCTGCCCTCAGCCCAGTGCTGCTTCCAATTTGTTTACCTGCCCATTACACCTCCTTACCTCTTATTACAAGTTTACATAAGATGTAGAGATTTAAACTCAGTGTGTATGTTGTAATAGAATATATTTATACATTTATTCTCCTACCACATCCACGTTGAATATTTGAAGTACAGAAGTTCTTTGTGTGTTCCCATAAATGAAATGTTGTCATCTATTGTTTGTTTATCCTTGCAAGGAGTGAAAAGGTACAGATTGAGTGAATAGAGAGTGTTCCTTTTTCTCCCCTCAAGCTCTTTCTCTGTTGGGAACCCACAGAGTAATTGCATTTCAGATTTCAAATATTTGTGGCTACATTTGTTTCCAAGTCATGGCAGAAAATGTGAATCTAATGGGGTCAGTCCAGTAACACATAACATTAGTGTAAGATAGCCAGGCAGTCTCGTCAAAGTGGCGTTAAACTATTAGAGGTGATAGGTAGGACAGATGTCTCTGTACTACTAATTAATAAGGCTAGTGGCCGCACACAGACAGGCCTGGTTATCGGCCAGCAAACAGCTACATCATGTCCTGTCAGTGTGCAGACATGTCTCCTTCCATCAAAGGCTTTTGTTGTAGTGGGAATGGAATTTTATAAATTAAATTAATACCACAACAAACTGACAAATACATCATGTGCCAGAGTTACTCATCCCTCAGCCTTAACTTTGACTCAATTCTAAAATTTGATAAACAATTCAGCTGTTAGACCACGACCACATTTTTTTCAAACTGGTCCCTGTGGATCCAAACAAAGAGGAGTTTCTTTTCACTGATTGAATAAAACAATTTGTGTATTGAAGAGCAGCGCACACGCGCGAGGGTATAAAAGTGAATTGTTAAGATGTTAATATCAGAGTTTATACTATTTTAGGTCAAATATGTGGACATTCTGTTCTCAGAAACCCTATCAATTTATGTGGCAGTGATTGCAGGTTCCAATCCTGTGATTTTTATTTCTGTGGGAAGTTGACCTTTCGCTTCCCGTTGGAATCCTGGGCTGCCTAATCGCTGCATATAGATTGACCTATCGATGCTCTCTCTTCCTGACCGAGATTAGTTGATTGTTGAATAATGTTGTTCAGTTGACTGCTGGTTCTGAGGGTTTTGGTATGTCCCTAGGCAACATGGTTGAAGTGGGAATGTTCCTTTTCCCATAAAGTCACTGTCTGTGGTCAGCCTGTTTTTGTTTAGAAGCATATCTGTGACTCATCCAAAGGATGAAGGAGACAGAGACTTCACATGATTCCTCACAAATTTGTCTACACAGCAGCATTGCTCTGAGTCCTAACCATTTAATTGGATTTTAAGCTTGTAGACTCATCCCTGTTTTTATCACTCAGTGTTTCACATACACTGAGTCTCTGATTGATAATTTAAAGTGCCTTGGCTCTGAATGAAAAGCAGTGAGTTTTCCACATGGCCCAAAGATGATGATGGGCTTTAGGAGATGTGACCGTTTTTGAGGGTGCAACCTTTCAATGTGGGTGGACGAGGACTGCATGTGGTGAAAAAAAGAAAACTATTTAGTTTTAAAAAAAGATCTGCAGTAGCTCCATTTACGTGCAGAGTCGCCTGGACACCAGACTGAACCAAGATGTTTACATGACCTGTGTTTATATTCCCTCAGTAATCCCGTTTACACGTATGCTACTGAAGCATATCCATTCAACTCGAGTCACCGCTTCCCCATGCATGTAGCCAGACCCTGGAATGTTCATGTCCCTCAGCCTGCATTCCTTGCATTTTGCCATCTATCCCTGTTTTAAGATGTTTATCATGAGGAAGTTTTCCGTCTCTCGGCAAAAGTGCACAATTTCTCTCTTTGGTTCACTCACTAGCCTAGCTACCAGTGCATATGATAACCAGGGGATAAAGCTTGTCACGGAATGTTTGGCATTTGAAAAGTGCCACAAAATTGTTAGTAATGGTCTATTTACCTACCCACCTAAGATGAGTTTACATGTTCATGTGTACCCAGAATAACCTGTCCAATTTTGGTGTGGTCTACCTCTTTTAGTCGAACTAAAAGTTTTAGTGCTTAAGTTCTCAGTCATACCATGTTTACATGATCGTATGTTGGTCTGACTAATGATCTTGGTCAGATTAATATCATGTGGCTACTGAGAACTTTAGAACACAAGGATCACAGTATATTCCAGCAGTTCTGTGTGCGTTTCATGTTGTATGTGAGATTTAACAGCTTTGGATAATTATGCCTTTGCCGATTCTGGTGCAGCGCAGATAAATATAGTAGTTTGGGGTAATGAGAGGATATGGTCTGACGCAAAAGCCTTGCTGGGAATTTGTGATGCATGGTTTGGGTCAACAGTTTTAACAGGCACTAAAGGAGAGTTAACATACATGTCAGCAGTGCTAATGAGCCAGGTATATTTATGTTATGATGTTATTTTGGCATGAAGCCATAAGTTCGGACTTCATGGGTTCTCGCACATTGGATTCAGTGATTGACACAGGTTTCTTCGGTGCATTGCAGTTATATCCCTTCAGCTAATGCAGCATATTCATAAACGGCACAATAAAATAACACAACTGAAAGTAGCTTGTGGCTTGTAGCTTGTGGCCAGAACCAGTTAACACATGTGCACACACTGAAGCAAAAGCACTTGTCAGCAGATTTTCTGGGGTAATGTGAGAAAATACTTGGACATCCTTTATTTTATGTAATCCATGACTCTTTTCTTTTATAAATATGATTAGTAGTACAACAATTAATCTTAACTGGTATTGAGGGTTTACTGAGGGTAAAGGTTAGTAATTCTGCACCATGTTACTTGTTCAGAATGCTCTGTTAATAGTATTTATGTGCTGATAATTTCCTTTGTTTTTGGGATGTTTCAGGTGGAACAGTCTAAAGTTCTGATAAAGGAAGGAGGTGTGCAGCTTCTTCTCACCATTGTTGACACCCCAGGCTTTGGTGATGCAGTTGACAACAGTAACTGGTGAGCTCAGCCATCTGACACTGGTTAAAATAAAAGTTTTTGTCAAAGCAATTTTATACAGAATCACAGTTCTTGACAGTCCTGTGGATGATTTGTCGTACTCAGCTGGCAGCCAGTCATCGATCACATTGACAGTAAGTTTGAGGATTACCTCAATGCAGAGTCCCGGGTCAACAGACGCCAGATGCCGGACAGCAGAGTACACTGCTGTCTGTACTTCATCGCGCCTTCTGGACACGGGTATGTATAACAGATTCTACTAGACATGGAATTTTTAAAAATACCGGGTGTGCAGATCTTGCTTTTTAAACGAGGCTATTCTATTTTTGTTTCAAATCATTAAAATCAGGCAATTTTGTTGATTTTTATTTTAAAGTTAATGACATTTTTTAGAAGAGATGAATCCGTCACAGAGTAAAAAACCAAATAGCTCTGGAACATTTTAGCTAATGTTGCTGCATTTCTTGATTACTGACTTGCCAAGAGTTAACAAGTGGAAGCCCAGACAGACTGCTCTGCCTGTGGCATCCCCTCAGGCTGACAGGGAGGAATAACATTGCTATAACATGTCCTGAGCTCACTGACCTGGAGAGTGCATTACTCCCACCTGGCTTTGGATGACAGCACAGGCACAAGCACACACACACCTACCGATACACCAACATCCCGTAGCTATTTGCAAACATTTGGCCATTCCATGCTGCTGAAATTAAAGGTCCAGCACTGTTGCCCTGGGTGGCCCAGAGTAACACAGTGTTGGTTTGCCAATAACAAAGCACCATTCTTTATTAACAACAACAATGTGTTATTCAAGTTCTAGAAGTGGATGATAACATGAAAAGTACATCTGGCTTTCAGATGCTTGTGTTTGCGGTTTACACACCAAATAAATCAACTCAGTTTTGGCCTTTCAACAGCAGTGATGAAGTACTGAATTCTTATTTTTTCTTTTTCTTTTTTCTTACTTTGACTGTTTCGTCAGTTAAATGGATAAGAATAATCTGCTGTCATAATCAGGAATACACACTTGTTCTAAAATAAGAACCAGTGATGGTGTGCACTTTTTGATTTTGATTGTTTCAGTTTGGCTGACGTAGTTACATAAAGCAACTGCTTGTCCTGTTGCAGTCTTTCCAATATCAAATCCATTATTCAACGTTCCAAAGAAAGTTGTGGCTCACTGGACATTTACCCTTAACTCACAATGGCAGCTTAGTTTCTCTGAAAGTGTTGAGACCGGTACAGGTCATAATTTGATAATTCTTTTTTCAATTTAACCAAAAATGGCTATTATTAAGATGTATCACTTGTCCAATCAGTGAACCCTTCATTTGGCACTCTGCTAAAGATGGATCGAACTCTCTTTTGACCATTCAGAATCCTCGTGGCATGGATTCAACAAGGGACAGGAGACATTCCTCTCATTTCTTGTCCATGACAACATCAGAGTCTATAGATTTGCTAGTTGATTCATACTGTGTGACAACTGTTCTACCATATGCCAAAGATGCTCTTTTGAACTGTGAGTACACTGAACTCATGGCAATGGTGCACTAGCATGCTGGAAGTATCCGTAATGGGATTCATACAGTCATTCACCGACTCACCCCAACCTGTGGCTTTTAAATGTTGCTCATTTGATGTGAAGGAGCGTCATACATACTGACCAACACCTACAGCCTGAATCTTTGTCGCTAGGCAGGATGATTGTTTGTGCCAGGTTCTAACTCTTCCATTTGAATCTGTCACAGCAAATTCCTCACGTCAACACATCAAACAGCCGCTTCAAGGTTTTATGTGTTGTGCATACAGATGCCTTTCCACATACCACGGTTGTAACACGTGGTTATTGAATTTCTGTTGCCCTCCTGTCAGCTTGAACACTTCTGACCTCTGTCATTTGCAAGGCAGTGCAGGATGTTTGTTTTTCACACTGTTGTCTTTACTGTAGAGACCAATGTGCATGAAAATGACAGGAGATCAGCACTTTCTGAGAAACACAAAGCACCCAACTGAAACTCATTCCGCGGTCATGGCCACGTCACATTTCTGTCTCGTGTCTGACCTGAAACTTGGCTGAATAGTCATAATAATCATTGATTGACTTCCTGTGACATATTGGCTTGTTAAATTTTTTATCAATGTACTAATTGATGTCTATTCAAATGTAGAAATTTCATCTGCTCCTGACCACATTGTAGTCACACCATGCTTCACTTACTCCTGATAAAGTGGTCATTGAATGTTCGATATATATTCATAGATTTCAAACAATATTTTCAACTTTTTATTGAAATCAATGGTACTTGTAATATTGAATGAAATTTTTAATTCCTTGGCAGCATTTTAGATAACATTTATTAACATTAACACTTATTCCGTTTAAATGAGTTTTGGTGTTTCATTTTTCTTATTCAGGAGTAAAAGGTGAATATTTTTCCATTAAAATGTCACACATTTTAATGGAAACAATAGGCGTCTAAGAACCCATTTCAGCCACTCCTTTTAGTGCACATTTGAGAGTAATTTAGGGAACACTCCTAATAGCGTGCCCAAATGTGTTGATGTCAGGATATTCGGTGATACAGAGTCCAAATGGCTCAGTTTTACAGTAATGTCCAGATGTGAAGCCATAAAACTAGAACTTGATGTCCTGTCTGCTTTGTGTGACGGAGGTTCACTAAGAAAGAGTGTAACCTGCGCCCAACAGCTGCACTGAAACTAAAACCACTCACTGAAAATCAGAATTCTTTCCTTTCTCATCTGTACCCAGGCTGAAGCCCCTTGATATTGAATTTATGAAACGGTTACATGAGAAAGTGAACGTCATCCCCCTCATTGCCAAAGCCGACACAATGACTCCTGAGGAGTGTCAGCAGTTCAAGAAACAGGTATGTCTTATCTTGATGCATTTCGAATGTTATGCTTCCATTTTCCCTGTTGTATTAGCTAGCTGGCATGTAGAAACTTCATTGAAATAGGCTTAAATGGATGCAAACCAGAGAGACCTTTTCTGTCCCTGTCTATGTCCTATCCATTCATCCAGCTTCTCTCATGCTACAATTGTGAAAATGTGATTGAAGTTTCAGCAGTTTTCCTGTGCTTCAACTTTAGCTACTATCACTTTGGGGTGTTTTTGCTTCATTATCCGAGTAAACACAATCTGCCTCAGAAATTAACATCTATATCATTATTTTTGTGACTACTCAACAAAGTAGATGGTTTTCCACTGCCAAACCCGGTCTGGATGCAGTTTGGCTGAAACTGTTGTCAATGCTAAAGGCTCTATTTATTTTTTTGTGCTGTTCTGTGGTGCTATTTAGTTGTACTGCTGCATGCCAGGAAAACAGTCATATATACATTACATGCACTCAATACTCCCAAGCATTTGTTCCATCTGTGATTTATCTTCCATTCTGAGAAGATGCACACAGAAATGGCATACTCAGATAAAGACGTTTACACGCCCTAATAAATTGATTTGCAGTTGTATAATTGAGCTCTGTTTTACAAGTAAGCATACATGATTTGTGCCAGTGTCAACCACATTAACCTCTTAAACTCCCAGGTTACCACCAGTGGGTCCATCCTTACATATCATGTTTGTTTTATTTGAAATTACAGCGAAAAGCCCAAAGATATCAAATACACTGCGTCTATTGTTGTGTCAAGCACCAACACGTCAAAGCAAATTACTTGTATGTGAAAACCTTCCTGGCAATAAACCCAGATTCTGATTCTGATATATCAGGATGCATTCTGGGTAAATTTGTATATAATTATGGCCAACATATCCAAAATAAAGAAAAGTGGAATGTAGTTTAGAATTTATTTTTTTTATCATAACTTTTCTAGAATTTCTTTAATGCCATTTCCACATTCTGTACTTAATTGTAAATGGGTTACTAACGTGACAAGGCTCATTAAGTGTTCAAGATATTTGTGCAAACGATGGTTCGCCTCAATTGCAGCCTGATCAAAGTTAAGTGTTTTTAAATGTACTGAACGCCGAAGGCCCCTATTTGTTTTTTCTATGGCAGGAAACTAATTAATTAATGAAGCAGCCTGTATTGATGAACAATGTTGACGATGACTGAACTAAAAGTCTCTTCTCTCCTCTCTGTTTTCCATTTCAC
>OMNV01013882.1:0-13241 GCA_900303265.1 Brotula barbata
TGCTGTCATGTCTCTTTGTCTTCCTTGTAGGACAGCTCCCCCTGAACAGTACAATCGATGTGTTTGTCACACACTCGTGGATTTGTAGTTGATCTAAAGTGAAATAAAAGGCAGAAGTGCAAGTCCAGCGGCACTTTGGCTTCACTTGACGCATCACTAAGCACTGCATGTCTGTCCGTTCCTTCGTCCAAGCCTGTCTCACACACCTCTGTCGCTGTCTCGCTCTGGTCAGATTGAGAGGGAGAGCTTCTTGTCGGACCACACCCCAGAGGGGGGCCGCATCGTGTCCCTCTCCCCGGACTCGGGGGAGCCCAGCACGGAGGTGCAGGTGCAGCTGCTGCACGCGGCTCTGCGCCAGTGTCTGGGCCTGCTTCACTGTCTCACGCAGAGAGAAGAGGAGGAGATGGGTGAACTGGAGGGAGACTACGAGACCATGAGGAAGAACGTGCGCTTCAGGCTGGAGCATTTACTCACCAGCACCAAAGATCTGGTGGAGACGGCAGACGTGACCTTAGAAATCACCCCGGATGACAAGTATAACGAGGTATAAGGCATTAACTTCAATGTTGGCGCTGAAACATGGAGCCCAAGAACAAGCTAACAGTCAACAAATCATAATCAAATCACTGACATACCTGATATTAGAGCAAGCTGCCTGTCCTAATGTATATATATGTATATGTATATACTGAATAAAAGTTTAGGATTAAGGTGTACGTCCGGGGATCTGGTCCGTAGGCCTTAGAACAGACCCTCATCGATCCATGGAACACGCCAAAAAACCTCTAAAAATAACAGTACACACAGTTGTGAGTTTAGTCATACATAAATACGTTTCACTGTTGCCTGAGAGAACGTTTCCCCATGATATTTCTATCCTTAAATGTCTGTTTTATCTCGTGGAGCGCTATCCTATAGTAACTTTTGGGTGCGTACTTACCATCAAGTTCACTGTTTACGCTACATTTTCCCATAATGTGTAGTAGCTGAGAGCTGTGGTGGAGGAAATGGCAACAAAAGAAAATAGATTTTAGATATATGACTGTCATTATAGTACAAAGGGAGTCATTTGGAAATAGGGAAGGTATGTTTAGCTTTGATTGTGGCATGATTGACTTGTTTCTTTGTACTGTTGAAGACACGACAACATGGTTCAATAGACCAGGGAAGTCAATACCAACGTCTCCAAAATACTCCAGGTTACAAATAAACAATGTCAGTGATTTAGTTCAGATGTAAATTTCCTGGAAATCTTAGTTCCGAAGTCATGGTGTCGTGACTAAGTACTTTTATATTATGTAGTTACGTAGGAATTCTAAATGTTTTCACCCTCCCTTCATCCCAGTTTCTCCTTCAACCTCACCCCTTTTTGTACAAAATAGACAGTTCTCTCATTATTTTACAATGTTACAAACACACCATTACCATATTTGTCTCCTCTCCTCTGTTTAGGAAATCGATGGAGCCGTGGGGTCTTTCGCGGTCAAACTTTGGACCTATCGAGTGTTGCTGGAGCTAATCCACTGGGCTGACCACGCCGCGCAGACCCTCCACGCCTTACACAAAGAGAGGGGAGGAACGGAAGAAATCTAATTTTTAAAATAATCTGACGTCTATGAACTGACTCGATCTCAACAGCCAGCATTTATTGTAATGTATTCCACATTTAATAATAAGTGGTGTGACTATACTAGAGGATACAAAATGTACTGCTGAACTAACATAACAACTAATCCCCTTTAACGGTCGACTAGACAGCTTTCCCAGACGTTGGTATTTCCACACCAAGTGTTAAAATGACCTCTAGTTCGCTACAGTAGCTCAGAAGGAAAAAGTTGCCTCGCTTTGTGCATTGCCAATTAGGATTGTTTGTTTGGTTTTTTTTAATACATCCTGTTATTTATTTTATTTAAGTGAATTTTCTTCTTGATGACATCTGCTATTACTAACATCCAAAAAAGAAATTAACTACTTGATTGTAACATATCTGAGGACACGACTGTGACTGAAGTGCAACAAAATCTGTAGCTGTATTTGCTAAGATGAATGGTCATGTAGCTTTTAATACTCTATGTTATTGTACTATCTGAGTTTAATCCTTTCAACACCTTTCATGTTCTCATACACAGACCTGATGCTTGTATTGAACAAGTCAGGTTTGCTGCTAGCTGTGAAGTTCTCCCGGTTTAACTGTACACTTGAATGTGCTGCTATATTGTTCAATGTTGGACTACTGTTACATTAATATTTTCCCGTAGGATTATATTGTCTTTAGCCAAAATGACTGTCTTGTCCCTGTATTGGATTCATTACAGGCTGAAAGAGGACACCTTGAATGCAAAAGAGTGATGTACTGCACCATCACGTGAGCTCATTAAAGATTATAAATCCTATCAAAGAATTAAATCCATTATTTTTCAGTGGGCGTGTCTAGATGATGAACTATAGAGAATAATTTGGCTGTAGGTCTTTATTTTCCTTCTGCACCCCATTTTAGCGTTAGAACCCCAAGGATGTTGTGCGCATGCGCGCTGTGGAGTCTACGGGAGCGCGAGAGGTAGTGAAGGGAGTCCTAATGGCGGAGAACGTTCGGTCGCCTTTTGACTACCGGGAGCCACCGACCCTCGATAGCGACGGGGATGGGAGCAAACCGCCGCCGCCACGGGGGTGAGTAGACCGGGTCCGTTCCTGCCGCCGCGCTCGGTGTTCTTACCGGAGATTTAAAGGCAATGTAGCGCCATTGACGCACGCGCCTCTAACGTGCACGGTTTGTTTAGTTAAAAGCCTTTATTGGCGTGCATGATTTCGGCGTTATGGTGCACAAAACGCAGCGACGGACGTGATTTTTGGTTTGTTTCGAGCTGCAGTCGCGGTGTTTGCTAAGCTTGCATCTTCCCCGCATTCTCCCGTTTCGCGATGTAACGGCAGCTCGTTTTGTTTTTGATGTATTGACAGGACTGAAGTGTTTCTGGTACCCCAGTGTTAGCCGCTGGAAGCTAAGTGGCTAGCAGTGCTTCAGCTGCTCCGTGTTCATGTCTTACCGAGCAGGAATCATCACATTTAACCGAATTGGCTGCCGATGGCCGACCGGAACGTCCCTGAACTCAATTTCATCAAATCATCTATGCCAGTATTATCAGACTCTTATCACTTGCTTGGTTGCTCAGCTGCCGTAGATCAGGACACGCTGCTACTTATTAGTAAACAAAGTTTCAGATTTTTTTTTTTTTTTTCACAAAAATGGATCCGATGCAACTGTTGTGTCACACGGTGGAACCAGTGAGAGATGTCTTGTTATGCTGTACAGTTTTGTGAAATTACATTACTAAGTCTGACGTGATGGAATGAAGGGGTGGGGCCATTTGTAATATTTTGATAATCAAGAAGACCAAAATCATAGCTGATAACTGCTGATAACAGTACATTAGGTTCCTAAATCAAGGGTCTTCATTTCACATCGGTTGTTTTCTTTTTTACTGGTGCCCTCAAATCAATAACTGATGAACTCTTACTGTAGTTCATCCAGTGAATGAAACTTTCAGCTAGTCTAGACATCACTGTGAACAGGGTTCCCTCCTCATTGTTCATCATTCTAGTTAAAGAGCTATAAACCACTGACCACCCTCTGGGTACCCATACCTGGTAAATACAACCCAACAAATGTTCCTTGATTTTATGAGTTGAAAGATGAATGAATGCCATACTAACCATATTATGAAATTCTAAGAGCTGCAAAGAATGCCCAGGTTGTGTCCTCTACATTTGGGCCAGATCAAGCTTCCTTACTCGTCCACATTTGAAGGAGCCTTTGCGTTGCCAAATCCCTTGTCGAGAGCCCTAACGTATTCAGGTCACAGATGTGGACTTTGGAGCATTTAGCTCCTGAATTGACACACTTCTCCTCAGCACCAGATAACTAAAGAACAACAACAAACAACACATATCAGAGCCGAACAGATCCTCTGATGTTCAAAAATATATAGGGAAGAACATACCATCACTGCTGTGGTCGTCTACGAGATAAGATGGTTCGCTGCCTTCTGGTTATTTTAGATGATTCACTGTTGTTGAAAATTTCAGCAAGCATATTGGCCACAGGAATTGAATGCTTAGCATATTGCCTGCTGTATTAAAGTTATACGAAGCGCTGCTTCGTTTGAATGTATCATTATGCAAAATTAAACCTTGGTTTTATTTTTGCAGGCGTGTGTGTGGGAGAAAAAGGAAAGGGACACCAGTGAAGGTGTGTGACCGAGCATATGTAACAGAAGATGAGGAGGAGGAGAGCATGTCAGAACACAGCTACAGTCCTGGTATATGTCACACACGTACACACACACACACACACACCTCCTGTTGGTGTTTATACTCACTTTGATGCTTATGGGAAGCAATCGAAAGGACTTCATTATAATCCATCATTTCAAAGACTGGAATATGTCTATTGGGATAAATATTAATGTGATGTGTGAAAAATGGAGTACAAGACAACACAAGACAAAATATTAACTTAAAACAGTTTTGTACTATACTAAAAATGAAACTGAAACAAAATGACAATCCTTGCACATTCTTGAACATTTGGAGAGAATAATTACCAAGTGTTGCCTTGAACTGCCGTCGCAAGTCTCAGACTGCTGATATAAAACATGATACTTATTGTCGCTGGGTGCTTTGTGATAGGTGGAAACCACCTATTAGCAATGTGCCTGTTGCTTGCTGCCAGCTGCTGTACTTGTGAACTGAGGGATGAAATGGTTTGGATGGAACAGATTTAAAATGATTATCCTTAGATATTAGCTTTTTTTTCCCCTTGGGTTATAATAGTAGCCATGTAACCACTCCTATAATTTGATGAAAAATTCAACTGTTACCGCGAGCTGATGTCTGTCAACATTCCCAAACTAATTAACATGATAATGTTTGGCATGTTTAATTTTTGGTCTTTTGTTGCGTTAGCAGAGTGGGAAGATATTAAGTAATAACATAAATCAAACAGAAACCTGATCTAAACAAGGAGCAAAAAGAGTCACTGTGAAATAGGATGCCCAGGATGGAGACCACGCCTGTTCGACATCGCTCGCTTTCTTTAATTTCAGTGATGCCTTGCTTTGAAATGTAATTTTGAAACTACGGAGACAAGTCTTGTGCATTCAGTTTTTTCTCCTTTCCTTGCATTTTTTTGCCAGGTGTTTTTTGTCTTTCGAACTAGGTACCCCTGACCTTGAAATAGCCTTCATAACACGTCCTTATATAACACTAATAGTTGACATCACACAGGACAGCCTACATCAGGTTCAGCAATGGCAAGTCAGACAGACATCCATCCATCCATCCATCCATTTTCTAACCCATTTAATCCTGGTCAGGGTCATGGTGGCAGCAGAGCAGCCCAGACATCCCTTTTCCCAGAAAATTGCTCTAGCCTTTCCTGGGCTTTTCACGGGATCCCCAGGCTTTCTCAAGGCAGGCAAGAGATGTAACCAGGGTGCATTCTTAGATGTCTGAAACACCACAACTGGTTCCTCTCCATGTTGAGGAGCAGTGTCTTAACGGATCACAGGGCTCCTCACCCTATCATGGAGAGTGAAACCTTTTGCAGCCTCTTGTATCCAGGATCTCATTGTTTCAATCACCATCCTGAGCTCTTGACCATTGATAAGGGTGGGAATGAAGACCGGAAAATTTAAGTGGGGAAACGCCAAATAAACAGAGATCTTCACGTTTGGGCTTCCGTCTTCACCATGGTCCAGCACATCAGTCAGTTAGATCATTAGTTGCAAACTGCTGAAGCGCACGTCGAAGATCACATGGTGATGCCACCAAAAAGATGTCATTATCTGCATATAGCAGTGAGGCCGCCCAGACTGCCAGTTGGACTATGCAGTCAGTAAATGGAGCCTTCTCCAGCAACCTTCCCTTCTTTCCAAGAAGGCTGAATATTCTGAGCACAAAGTGTACATACACAAACAACAGGCAGAGCTTTCCTCTGTGCAACTTTGAGTCACAATGAGCCAACCCTCTTGGACGAACTCCCACTGTGCAGCCCCCAGCCGGGGACTTGTGAGATCCCAAAATTAGTCCGACACCTCTAACTGTGGAGAACTCCTGAATAGGCAAGAGTCCACACACTGAGGAGTTGGCTTCCAGAACCAACACTGAGCTTACATACCAACTATATTGAGGTGGTATGCACCAAAATCCAGCTTCTGTTGTCTCAGTCCAGAATGTCTGGAACGGCTCCACCTGTTCCTCGTGCCTGTTGGGCATTGCACCCCACCCCTAACCTTCAACTTGCAAATGGTGAGTCCAAACGATGGTCTCATGCAGTCTTTTCAGGCTGGACCTGGGTGGATTGCATGGGCTGGCAGGCCACCGGGTGGTCACCTGTGGAAGCCACTATCATGCCTGGGTCCAGGAGTGGCAGCGTGACCCTGTTCAACCAGGGTAATCTTGGTTTTTACGTTCACCATGCCGTAGGGATGTAGGTATCATGTTTGTCTGGATTCCGACCCCCGACCTGTGTTCCCTATAGCGCTGTCAAAATGATTGCATTAACACATGCGATTCATTTAAAAATCACAATGATATTTTCTTAGATTTTATATTTTATTAAATAAACATAGTCATCGTTTCACACTAGCAGTTTAACAGCAACTCATCTGCACAGCTGTGTGTCTGCTGCCGCTGGAAAGCGGGTGTCTTAAACATTGGAAGCGTAACAACAGCAGCGTGGAAAACCTACCCCGAAAGCCCCTTCAGCGAGGAACTGGATACTACAACTATTAAGCTCCTGTAGCCTACAGATGTTTGAATAAATAAATCAAATGTACCATCTGTTCTCATGGCTGCTGCAGCCACCTTTTATGACCTTTCCTTTGTATATCAATCTTTAAAAAAAGGTTTTAATCAGCCATGTGTCATCCAGGCCAGCAGTAATATTGATCACAGCACCGTATTCACTAGTTTGAACCGGACAGGTTTTCTATGTGTGATTGGCTGGGGGGCTCTCAAGCAAAGAGGTCTCATGGGGGTTGGGTATTGTAGCCGAGAACTATATACAGGACCCACAAGCCATTATCTATTCATTTTGAGCTTGCAACAGGCACGCAGACAAAGAGCTCAAAAATGAGTTTACGCAGCGTAGTGTGAACGGTGCTACCTGCTAACATGGGTGTGATATGAAAAGTGAGCCGTTCCGCTGCGCTGCGCTGCTGTTGAAGCAGCTGGTGTGAAACAGGCCTTAATAGGACAGGTTGTTACGCTGATTATCTGAGCCCCGTAACATCAATGTCAGCCTGCATACTTGTAGATGGTGTTGTCACTGTGGTAACGCCCTTGTTAAATACCTTGAAAATATTGTTAGAACTACAAAACAATGCAATAAATTGAGGATCCATCAATCATAAAGGTAGTTGCAGAACGATTCTCTATCAGTCTAGTTATGGATGATGTTCAACCAGTGGAAATACCTGTGTGAATGACGACGCTCTATTATTTTCCTTTATGTGATAAGGAATAAATCATATTCCTGTAGTTAAACACTGGGACAGTTTATGCTTTTTCAGCCTGATTAAATACACAGTTAACCACAGAGTTAGTTTCAACAGTATAAAGAAAATTTATTGATTGACAGATTTATTTTTACGATAAAAATGTCATTGAAAACTGGTGTTCAATTTAAACAATTTTTGTAAACATGAATAGTAAAGGATTATCACTTTAAACAGTTCACTGTTTCCCAGGTGATGGTCAGTACCCAGAGGGTGCAGAAGATCGCCTCCATCCCCCTGGCAGTCCCTACTACCTGCCTGATCCTGCTCAGCTCTGGTAAGGAGGACCCTACATTTGTGATCTTTGCTGGACTATGTCACTGTGATGTAGCACTCCTGGCTAGGCAAGGAATGAATGTTGCTAATGTTGATGTTTATGTTTCTTAGCGTGCCAGAGCTGGGTGAAGAGGGTGCCAGTGGTGTCCGGGGTCCTGTGCTCTTTCACCCCCCGCCTAACTGTCGCATTCGTGAGGTCCACTGCGGGACCCAGGTTCGGTTGATCGTCATAGCAATCCGAGACATTGCCAAAGGGGAAGAGATCACAGTGGATTACAGTCTGACGGACTGGGGCGAGAATGCCATGGTGAGCAAAGATGTGTCCTTTCATATTATGCTTTAGACTGTATTTACAATAGGAATATTTAACTTGTACTTCAAGAAATTCCACACAAAGCTAACAGGATTGTTTTGTTTAAAATTCTTATCAAACCAGGAGGAAGAAGCTGGTCCCCACCCACTGTCTCTTTCTGTTTCTGATTACCTGACTCCTTCCTGGTCATTATCACCTTCATCGTCACCACTCACCCACTCTGAGCCCAGCGACTCAGACCGCGAGGAGGATGAAGAAGAGGAAGATGACGATGATGATGACGATGATGATGAAGAAGAGGAAATGGAGGAGGTGCGGGGTCGAATGCTTCGCCGTCGCAAGAAACGTAAGCTGGTGGCAGCAGTTAATTCTAAGAAAAAAAGCACAGCACCTTCGCCTAGAGGACCCGGGCGCCCTTGCTCCTCTTTCTCCCGGCCAGGACCTGTTGCAACCCCGACCAGATCCCAGTCCCAGGCCCCAGTCAGTGCCCTGGCACCCCCCACCACCAACATCAACAATAATATTAACATTAACATTGGCAGCTCTAGTGGGGCCACAGTAAGCCGGCGACAGCACTGCCCATACTGCGGCCGCCACTTTCGTTCTCTGGCACGCCATCTAGAGAAGCATCACGCCAACCAACCAGAGGTCAGAACTGCCATGGAACTGGCACATCACCACACAAACAACACTTCAAATGGGAGTACCACGCACTCTCACCCCACGTCGTCCTCCACCTCTGCTACGCACAGTCACTCCTTCGCTGTCCCCCAGCCGTCGGCCTCCAATCCTGCACCGCCGCCAATCTTCTCCAGGGAGAGGGACCCACCAGCTACCAGATCAAGCACAGGCAGCGTCTCATTCTCGCTCTCTCTGTCGCCACCCTCTTCCGCTCAGGCGGCTGCGACCAAGAAGAGCTCCAGCTTACCGCTGCCCAGCTCTAAACGTGCAACAACCCCAATAGCGCCACGAGTGAAGAGTCCATCACCGCCTCCCCCGTCCACTCCTAGGAGGGGTCGGAGGATGAAGAAAGAGAAACAGGAAGAGCCGCAGAAGGTGGAGGATTGTTCAAAAAGTCAAGAGGAATTGGTTCCCCCTCCTACTCCGGAACCAGATATAGATCCCGAAGAAGATCTCGAGCTGAGCGGAGATGGGGAAGATGACATTCCAGAGGAGAAGAATGGAGAGATTGTAAGGTGTGATGTGCTAATATTTGTTTAGCTTTGAAAACAGTGAAGGTTTGTTGTCTTTTTCTTGTATTTATTTGTGTTATTTTGGGGTGTTGTGAGGTGCTGTTTTAAAGGCATTGCTCTTCTCTCTTTCCAGCTCCCAAAGACATCACATGTCGCCACTTCTCTCCTCCCTCTCCTGTTTGGTTCTCTTCCTCCGCCGCCAGCAGCACTCCTCCTTCCTTTCGTTAACCTGTTCTCCTCATTCTGCTGAGGCCTGGCGCCTGCTCTGCCACTCTAGTCTCTCCCTGCTCATCCTCTACAACCGCCACCGCGAATGTGAGGTGGCAAAGCTCACTGTCCAGGACTACCGCAACCGTACCACTCCCCAGCCCAACTCCAGTACCACCTCTCCCACTGGCATGGATGCCCTGCTCTCCCCCTTTGAGCGCCAGGTTCTCTGTCACCTACCACGGACTGGTGTCTTGGGCAAGCGTGGACGTATCCAGCCACTTATCCTCCCCCCACACTGTGAGTCCTGCCTGGACCTCCTCCTTCAAACCAGCCCCAATGTGGGCGTGGACCCGGAGAGCCCTTATGTCTTTTCTCGGCCGTACCACTCTCCCGCTACTCCACTTCGAGGCACGGACCTTCTTAGAAACCTGGCACGGGCAAGTGGGGCCAAGAACCCTGGAGCGTTAACAGCAACTCGGGTGCGGCGACAGGTTGCCATACTTACCCAGTTGCTACTATTAGAGGAAGGCGAGGGCCAGACTGGTGCTACCAAACGCCTGGAGGAGTTCCTGGAGAGAGAGTACCACGTGACCCAGACCTGCTCCACCATCATCCGGGACCCAGCGCTGATGGGCCGTGTGGGTCGCGTTGTACTTTTTGGAGAAAGGGAAGGTGTGCTTTTTAGAGGGATGAGCCTGCAGCACATCTGCCTGGAGTTGGATGGTGATTTTTTTTTTGTTTTGTTTTGTTTTTCAGTGAATAAAGTGCTAGCCAAGTGTTTAATTTGTGCAGTTTAAGTTCAAATAGTGCAACAGTGATGGAAATAAAACAGGAAACTTTGATATTAAGGATAATCTTTCAGTATCTGGTTTAAATCCTGCATGCACATTTCCCCGATTATTTATCTGCCTTTTGCCTTTTGTTACGTCTGTTCTAGTGATGTCTGGCAACTCAGCAGACTCCTTTTCAGAGGATTCGGAGGCAGAGGAAGAAAAGGATGAATCTAAGGAGAAGACTGAAGTGCTGAAGAAAAAAGGACCTGGCCGGCCCCCACGGAAGAAGAGGGCATCCACTGTTTCACCTGTCAGTCCGCCACCTGCCAATGTCCATAAAAGGAAATGCATTCCACCTAAGTCAGGTAACAACAACGTGACCGGTGAAGCACGTCACATCAAATCAAATTCTCTCGTGGTAATCTTTACAAACTTGGTCACTGTGTAAAATTTTGCACATCCAGCGTTTAGTCTCTCCTTTTCCACATTGTAACATTGTTAGAAATTCATTGTGTTGTACAGGCAAGCGGGGCGTGCTGAAGCGGCCTTGGTCAGAGGCGGAGCGTGTAGCAGTGGAAACTCACCTCAAGAGAAACCTCTTGGAACTACGGGTCCCCGCAAAGGCTGACTGTGAGCGCTGCCTGGAACTCTGCCCCCTGCTGGTGAGCAACCAGCGAGACTGGCGAGCGATCAAGTTTTATGTGCACAACCGCATCCAACTGCTGAAGAAGCAGGGAAGGAGAGAGAGTGCAGGCTCAGTCTGCTAGGTCAGACTGGGAGCAAAGATGATGTGGTGGAAGACACTTGTATAAACTACCAATGGATGAAGAGAATTGTGGCTATGGTGGAGTGCAGCTTTGTTGTTTTTGTAAATTGATTGTAATTTAAATTTTCCATGGAATACCTGAAATAAAGTGTACTCTCACTCCGTGTCCCATCACGCTGGTCATAGGGGTTCAGTGTTATAAAACTCTTGAAACTGGGAAAACAGGTGTGTTGCACCAATTTAATCATTTGTCTGCTGTGTTTGAATAATGCCCATTCCCATTTTTCAGATGTTTGTAAGTGGTTGGACATGATGTACATAAAAGTGTAAGTATGACTTTGAACACAGTGAATGCTTTTTAAAAAGATTTATTTTTTATGGTGTTTTGTCAAGTGGAAAGTGAGACGGTGAGACATAAAATGTGACAAGTGATGTCCCAGACTGATGCCAATCCACAATATCATGATGTGTGCTTTAAGACAGCTGGTCCACTAGGACACTGCACAGTGAGTTCAGTGAGGTCTAGTGTTGCTTCCAGTGGAAACTGATGACCAAACATGAAAGTGTGAAGCTTTGGAGGGAGAAACCAACGTTCCTACCCTTAAAGTCCAACAGTAGGACTGCAGAAATGGACTGATACATGTATGAATTGGGATAGTTTGTGTTTGATATTGATAATTTACTGGCATTGTACCTCCAATCTATGGTTGTCGTAAATGACAAGTGTATTAAAATGCATTCTTTAAAAGTCTTGAACCATGAGGAACCTGTGAAGTGGTTCATGCATACCTCCTATACCATGATCATATTCAGACTAGTATGTATCAAGGCACGCCTACTTGAATTTATTGAAGTAGAAATTTTTTTAATTTTATTTCAGAATCAATATATGGTCTTATTCACAATGTAAATATTAATCAATGAAAAGTATACAGACAGTAGAGAGTACAGTTGGTATTGTGATATGGTGTACATATTGTAAAAAAAAAAAAAAACTGCCTGTACTTATTAAAACGTATGACATTTTGCTGTGTTTTCTCAAACTGAAGTGAGTTTTACATTGCAGACAGAAATTATACAACACAAAGAAAAAATGAAACAATACAGAACATTTCTTAACGGACAAGTACTTAAAAAACACAATTTGTATTGATAACAGTATATACAAGTTATACTAAGTGAATTGAAGGAAATGAAAAGGATCGATGAATGTTCCTCCAAATTCACTCCAAATTCAATAATTCACTAAAACAGTATAAAAACACATGAAGTCTCACGAGCAACACAAACTACAACCTCAAACATGACTACTCAGATAAAACCACTAGTCACAAATACTACTGCAGGGACAACAATGGGCTGTGGGGGCCACATTTTCAGATTATTTTAGCTTCCTCATTGACTTTCATCTCAATAGTTATTAGACTGAGTCTTGTTTTCCCTCTGTAATATTTTCATGGGGCATTTGTCATGGTGACCAGGGTGGAAAAATGGAAAGAACTTAGCTGTTAAACTGGCAATGAGACTCTTGTCTTCCACATTATAAAAGGAAAGCTCTCCACGGTCATAGTCCACAAACACACCAAGAGTTTTGGGTTTTTTACAGACAGGCAGTGAAACAACCGCTTCTGTGCTGAGCATGAATCGATCTTTCTCCAAAGACAGGAACCAGAAACCATTGGACACGGTTGGTGAAACGTCCTCTTGTCCAAAGTTCTTGACAGGTGAACTTGTAACACCGACCCACCAAAACTCTTTGGTACCTACATTCGTACCATTCAATGAAACCTCCCAGTAGTGCTTATTAGATGAGATGCCAGGAGTTCCTTTGATAGACGTTAGAGGGCTGACCTTCTCTCCGTTAGGACGGTTATCTACGTTGTCTCTTAATAAACCATTCTTGGATTGTGAGATATGGATTATTTGTTTCCTCAAGTGTGATATTAACTGTTGAAAATTGAAAATTTGATTAGGGTGACACCAGAAAACGCAGACTAGGTAGGGCAGTACAAATGAAAATGGCACATTTGACTTCTTACCATAATACTCGTTAGCTTCTTCTACAGATGTGGCAGAAGGAACATCTGTAATAACTAACAAATAAGAATGAATCAGCCATCAAAAGACGGATTCTATAAATGATGTTTATCACTTTGA